>JARQOD010005178.1:0-49677 GCA_033576555.1 Oophaga sylvatica | reverse complement strand
AGCGGGGGCTACAAAACGGGGAAAATAAAAGGATTCAACCAAAAACAATTGTCCCGGCAAACTAGGGAAGGACTCCCCTTAAAAAAAAACCATCAGTAACACCTTTTTTCCCAGTCCTCAAAAATCTTCACGGGAAGACCCAGCCCGCTGTAACCCCCAAAAGCCTTGTCAAAAAACTCACTAAAAAAAAACCCATTACAACCCCTAGGACAAAAGGGGGGGAGGTATAAGATGTGTATTGATAAAAAATGGGGGAAACCAAAAAAAGGAAAAAAAAAATGAAAATCGTTAAAAAAAGGGCAATTTTTTTCTTAAGCTAGCATTTTTCTAAAGTTCAGAGGCATTTGTTTTTTTTTTTTTTAAAACGACGGTTTCGGTACCAAAAAAAAAGATAAAAATTCCTTTTTTTTAGTAAAAATACCATTCCCCCGCCTGAAAGAGACGCCGGAAAAAAAACAGGGGCCAAAACCAAGAAAAAAAATTTTTAAAGTAAAAAAACTAGCATTTTATTTTTTATTTGTATTAACTCCAATATGGAAATTCCTCTTCCTGTTTTCAGGTGTAATAAAACCCTTTTGAAAAAAAATAAACGCGAAGCTTATGACCACCTTTGGGGTCTGGTCTTTTCTTCTGGTACCACTTTTCCGAGGAGGAAAGGGTTAAGGGGAAAAAAACAGGGACGCCCCACATCCACCTGAATCCTTCTTCATTTGGATTGGCCCTTTTCTACCAATTGTGGAGGCGTCTGGGGGGGAATAATAACCCCAATAATTGCCCATACAGAAAAAACCAAATAAACCCTAAAGAATAAGGCCCCAAAAAATAAAGGTTCATACAGAATAAGGGGGTCAATAAAAACACCCCGTACAGAAAAACGGCCCCATTAAAAAAGTTTTCAAGAGTATAAGTACCCTATATAATGCCCAACAGAAAAAAATGGGCCAAATAAAAATTTTCTCCATTAGAAAAAAGGGGGCCCCATATAATGCTCCATAAAGAAAATTAAATTTAAAATTCACCAAAAAACTCGTCACAACTTCTACGAAAAAGGGGGGGAAGGGGGGGTTCAGTCTGGGGTTTAAAAATTTTCCCCGGGGGCACAGAGTTCCGTGAACCTCCATTCTGATGATTACTGAAGAGGGGGAGAGCCTTCCATCTTTGGGTTTGATGTACCCGGGGCACAGGAGTGTCTCTGTAAACCCCCCATGCTGATATTTCTGAAGAGGGGGGGGGAGCCCTCGTCGGGTTAGAGGGGCCCCGGGGGGAAAAGGAGTGTCCTGTAACCTCAGGGGGAAAAAACCTACTGAATAGGAGTGGATCTCTCTCAAGTTGGACCGGGGGGGACCTTTTAGACATAAGGAGGATATCGGAAACTCCATAAGGTAACCCTATATCATATGTGTTGTTTTGGGGGGACAGACTGTAGAGTCGGTTCCTGAAAAAAAGGGACATACATAAAGTTTTAATTAGGGGTAGAAAAGCCAGGCCTTTTTTTTTATCTTTGTTTTAAATTTTTGGTGGGACTTTTAAAAAAAAAAACTGGGGTTTCGGGGGGGGGTTTTTTTAACCCTAATTGCTGTCTGAATAAAATGTTTTTCCGTGCCATTCTGTTATCCGACAGGATCCAAAACAAAATACCCCGAAAAAAACTACAAAGTATAATAATGACTGGGGGTGATGGTTTTTTTTTTTTCTGAATACTGTGGCTCCATGTTTTTGGGGAAGCACGTCTTTTTTTCCGAAAAAAAAAGCGGGGGAAGTTTGTACTCGCAGGGGGGGATTGGGGCACTTCAGGCAGAGGCGGGGGAAAAAAAAAAAAAATCACCAAAAGCGGGGAAAAAAAACATGGTATCCATTGGTTAGCCGTGGGCATGAATTGAGGGTTACTTTAAATTGTTCTTTTTAAATAAGGCCCAGGGGCCATTGGGGGGGGGGACGCTTATGACCCGGTTATTTGTTTTTTTTTTTTTTTCCGCCCCTTGAATTTTGGCAAGGGGCGGGAAGGGCCCAATCTTTTGGCGGTTCAATTCGGCGGGGTGGCCTTATATTTAAATTCCACTAAGATTTTTTTGGGTGCCCCGGGTCATTGTTCAGCATTCTTCTAATGGAAATTTCTGGGGGCCATCATTTTTTGCGGGCTTTACCTTCTTCAGGGAAACGTGTCAAACCCAAAAAAAAAAAAACGGGGAACGCGGGGTCGGGGGGTTTCACCTAAAAAATTTTTTTTTCTTTCCATTGCTAAAGAGAGGGGGGGGTCCCCCCATTTTTTTGTACTTCATTTTTTTATTTTTTTTTGAGGTGGGAACCCATTTAAAATTTCTGAAATTTGCATTTTTTTTTATCTGGCTATTTTAAAATTATTTAAAAACCTTTGTTAAAAAAAAAAAAAAAAAAATTTTGGGGGGAAAAAAAAAACCATTGGAGGGGACCCATTTTT
This sequence comes from Oophaga sylvatica, assembly GCA_033576555.1. Classification (NCBI taxonomy): domain Eukaryota; kingdom Metazoa; phylum Chordata; class Amphibia; order Anura; family Dendrobatidae; genus Oophaga; species Oophaga sylvatica. Next base: position 47,240 of record JARQOD010005178.1, on the reverse strand, counting down.
ATTTAAATTTTCGGTCTGGTTTCTGATTTTATCCTGAACAAAGGGGAATCTAGGGGGGGCGGGGAAATTTGTTGATTAAAAAAAAGGGGCTTCTTTTTTTTTTTTTATTGCACAATGGGAATTAAAATAGGGGAAAATGTGAATTCGGTTGTGGGGAGTATTCAAAAAAGGGAAGACCAATTAAAGGGGGAAAAACAATTTATTTTATTTGTTCTGGTTGCTTTTTTTATTGGATTAATTTATTTTGGGGGCTTTTTTATTATTTGGCAAATTGATTTGGGGGTATTTTATGCTTATTTAATAAAATTTATTTAACTGGCAAGGGGGTAATTTTTTTCTAGGTTCCCAGATTCCCTTTCAAATCTTCTGGAACAAATTATATCAATTTGTTTTTTTCCCACTTTAATATGAAGGGGTTATTAATAAGGGGGGAAAAGTTTGAGGGGAGAAGCTTACGGGGTTTGGAAAGTGGGGCGGGCGCCCATATTGTTTAACTTTTTAGGGGTTGCCAAAAACCCTCCAACGGTAAAGGTTTTAGGAAAAATTAGGAAAAGGGGGGGGGGGGGGGACTATTGTCAGGGTATTTCTTGGGAACCCAGGTATAGGTTTTTCTTTCCATTCTGTATAAAAAAAAAAAAGGTTTATTACTTATACTTCCACTGGGTTTGGGTGTTTCTTTTTTTATAAAATGGATAATATAAAATAAAAAAATCAAAGGGGGGGGGGGGGATTTTAAGGGGGGGGGGGGAAAAGGGCCTATTATTATAAAATTTGCTCCCATATATTTAAAAAATGGGGGGCCCTATATGGGTTGCCTTTCCGTGTATGATGGGGGGGCCCCCCCAATTTATTTTTTAAAAAAATAATTGCCCTCCCCCCAGTTGTATATATTTGGGGTTGCCCCGTTTTTATTTGGATGGTCAGGTGTATATTGATGGGCCCCCATTTTTATTTTAAAAATGCTTCCAGTTTTGTGTTGCGTTGGGGGTGCCCCCCCAGGATTTTGGATTGGGCTTCCAAAAGTTTGTATTGGATTGGGGGGGCCCTTAAAATATTACAATTGGGGCTCCCCAATAAATATAAAAATGGGGGCCCATATGATTTTGGCTCCAGGGTGTATTAAATGGTCCCCCCATTTATCTATTAAAATGCATTTTCTTATATTTTATCTGAATAGCTATTTTTTAGTTTTTTTTTTCTCGGTAATACATATAAAACAAAAAAAAAAAAGTTTATTACTTAAACTTCACTGGGGGTTGGTGTTGGGGGTTTTTTAAAATAAAATAAAATTAATATAAAGAATAAAAAAAAATTTGAATTGTTTTAGTAAGGGGTAAATTACATGTTTAAACCATTTTTACCTTATTGTAATTTTTCCTTAGGGGAAAATTCTTGAATTTTGGGGAAATAGTGAGCAATTATATTAGGGGGGCCCATCATTTACCACTGGGAAGGGGCAAATCAAATCTAATTTGGGGAGGGGTGCGCCCATTTATCCATTACACTTGGGGAGGGGGGGGGAAATTTCTTTATGGGGGGGTCCCTTTTACAAATTTATGGGCATTTTTATATTGGGGCATTTTTCATACCACTGGGGAAGGCATATCAGCCCACATTTTTGGGGGGGGGGGCCCCATTTTTCATTTTATACTGAGAGGCCAATCAATTTATGGGGGGGGGGGCCCCCCCCATTATTAATTATGGCGGGGGGGAGGGCATTATTATAGGCCTTTATTCATTTTACACTGTGGAAAAGCAACAAATCCACTGGGTGGGTGGGCCCAATTTTTTCAAATATTTATGGGGGGGAGCATTTTTTCATATGGGGTGGGGCCAATTTATATATATATATTTGGGGGGGGTATTTTTATATAGGCCAAATTCACCCCCACAACCTGGGGGGCGAGGGCATTCATGATAAGGGGCCCATCATATATAACTAGAGCATTTATTAAAATTTGGTGGTTTTCATTTATTTTTAATTGGGGGGGGGGCAATTCCCATTTTAAGGGGATATATGGAGGGTCATTTTCAAATAATGGGAGGCCACCATTGGGGGGGGGGGGGGGGGGCCCCTATTTTCTGTATAGGAGGGGGCATTTAATTGGAGGGGCCAATTGTTCTTGTTATGGGAAGCAAATTATTATGGGGGGCCCATCCAATTATTACTGTTTTATGGGGGAGGCTTTATTTATTGGTGGGAAAACCTTCCATTTTCTGTATGGAGGCAATTATGTGGGGTCAAATTTATTTTACTCTATTGGGGGGGGGAACCATTTTTACTTTTCTGTATGGGGGCCACAATTATTTGGGGGGGGGGGGGGAACCATTTTTCCATATTAACTGTAACATTAATTGTTTGGAGGGGTTCAAAGTTCATATTTAAAACTGTAATGGGGACATTGTATGGGGAAACCAATTTATTGTATGGAAGCCCAAAATATTTTTTATGGGGGGGGGGCCTTCCATTATTCTGTTTTATTGGCGGGCAACATATGTGGTGGCCATAAATACTTGTTTTATGGAGGGGAAAAATATTTTAAAACTTGTCGGGTATTTGAGGGGCTAAATATTTGTAATGGGGGGGGAAATTTTTTAAAAAATAAGTTAAAATTTCCCAACTCATGTAATGTTAGGGAAAAGTGAAAAGTAAATTTTTTTGGCATTTATTTTTTTAAACTATACCTATATAAAATTTTTCTTGGGCCATATTCGGGGAGGCTATTCAATCGGGAAAAAAAAATTTGTGGTATGATGTTTTAAAAAAAGGGGCCCACTGAACAACTTTTCTTTGACCCGGGGGGGGGGCCCACGGGAAGAAAAAAAAACTGGAGCCAAGGGGGCCCTTGCCCCCCCCAACAAAACTTTTAAGGAACAAAAAATTACACCCCCCCCAGTTTTTTCCCAATTTTGCGGGGTTATTATTTATATAAAAAAGTAAAAAAAAATTTAACGGGTTGGGAAAACAAAGCTTAAGTTAAATAAAAAGGAATGATTGTCGTTTTTTGGGTTTGGGGGGGGAAAATAAAAAAAAAAAAATGGGGCAAAACTTTTGGTAAGTTTTTGTGTTTTTTTACTGTTCTTCCCCACTTCCCTTTGTGGAACTTTTTTTTCTTCCCCCCCCAATTTGGGTACTTGAGCCAACTTGGGGGGGTCGGTTTCGAGTTTCCAGGTCGGGACCTTCGGGACTTTTTTTCGGATAATGTCGGTTTGAAATTTCGTTTTTTGGGACTTTGGAACTTTTTGTGAAAAAAAGGTCGGAGGGTTGGTCCTGAAAAAAACCCAAAACAACTTTGGGGGGGGACCCGTACCGGCAGGGGGCAACAAAGTCGGTTCCAATTCTCTAAACTGTGGGGGGGGAAAACTGAATGGGAGAAAAAAAAAAAACTATATACGGTTTGACTTGAGAATAGGCACCTATTATAGTTGGAGGGGGGGGGGGGGGGGGAAACTTCATGAAAGGGCATTATAATACGGTTGGACTTGATTTTGAGGGCCCAACTATATTAACAATTGTTGGGAGACACTTGGTTAAACCCAATGTGGGGGGGGGGGACGATGAGGGGGGGCCCCAACTTATTTATACAGGGAAAATCTTATGAGGCAACCTATTATAAACAAGTTAGGACTGTTGGGGGGGGGAAGCCCACTTATTTTTAACAGTGCTGCTTGATAAGGCACTATTATTACCAAACTGGATGGAGAAAAACTATTATACATTGAACTTTTGGATGGAGCACTATAATACTGTGGGACTGGCATGGAGCAACTATATTTACGGGTGCTGATTGGGAGTAACTATAATTTATAAGTTTGGACTTGGGGAATTGGACACTCAACTATTTTATACCCCTGACCGATGGGGGAGGGCAACTTATATATTTACAATTTGGACTGGATGAGCCCCCCCAAACTTATATTAAAAAGGTGGGGGGGGGGACTGATGAATCATAACTAATACATTGGGGGGGGTAAAACTTGTTGGGCAACATAATATACAGTGGACTTGATGAAAAATAACAACTATATTTTTTTTTTTTTTAACTGTGAACGGAATGTGAGGCCCCAAAACTATTTAATTCCCCATTGGATGGGGGAGGCCATTATTATAAAAACAAAGGGGGAACTGGGATGAAGGGGGCCCCCCCCCACCTTTTATTAATTTTATAACGGTGATGATTGATCAATAATTGTAACGGGTGGGGACTTGATGGGGGGGAAGGCACTCTATTTTAAAAAAACAGGGGGAATTGATTGTGGGGGAAGGGCATATAAATTAACAGTGAAATGATGGAAAGCAATATAATACGTTGAATGAATGGGGGAAAGCCAAAAAAAAACTTATATAAAGGTGGGGGGGGGGGGGACTTGATGACGGTATATTAACAGTTGATTTGGATGAGCCATAAACTTAATTTATACGGTGGAATGGATTGGGAGGCAACTTATCTAAAGGTGGGAGACTGATGGGAGGGGCTTTAAACATTAAACGGTGGTGGGGGAAACTGATGGTGGCCCCCACTATACCCGGTGGATGGATTTGAAGGCACGTATTATTTTTAACGGGTTTTGACTTTTTTGTGTAGGGGGGGCACTTAACATATTAGGGTGGGGGGACTGATTGGAGGGCCAAACTTATATTTTATACAATTTGGGGGGGGACTATATGAAGCAAACTATATTACATTTGAAATGATGGAGGGAATAAAAAACTATTATTTACGGGGTTGGACTTGTGAAGGGGCACATAATATAGTGGGGGGGGGGGGAAACCTGAGGGGGGAGGCAACTATAATTTTGCTGTGGGGACTGGATGGGAAGCCACTATTGTACCATTTTTGATTTTTTTAAAACAAGCACTAATGTACAGGGTGGGAAAACTGGATGGAGGGGGTGCACTATATTTACAGGTGGGGGGGGAATTGGTGAGCCACTAATATAACGGGTGACTGGTGGTAAGCATAATTATATAAGTGGGGAACTTGAGGGAATGAAAAAAAAAAAAAAAAAAAATAAATAAAACCCACTTATTTTTATACCAATGGGGGGGGGGGGGAAACTGATGGGGGGCGAAAAGCACTACTTTAATTTAAAACAGTGAACTGATGGATTTCACTATTTTTTAAGTTAACTGGATTGGGGGAGGCAATTTATAATTTTTTAAGGTGGGGAATATTTGAATGAAAAAAGCAACTATTAATTACAGGATGGATGAGGGGGGGGGGCAATTATTATAACAGTGAAACCTTTGTGGAGGCAACTATATTACCATTGAACTGAATTGAGCCCCAACTTACTATTTCCAGTGGGGGGACCTGATTTTGGAATTACATATTTTAATTACCGGGCTTGATGGAATGGGGAGGGGGGGGCAAACTTTAAATATTTTAAAACAGTGACTAGTGAGCCATTATAAAAAAGGGTGGGGGGGGGGGGGGGAGGGGGGGGGGGGGGGACTTGAATTGAAAGGGCCAAAACTATATTAAAACCAGTGGAAACTGAGGGGGGGGCCCCAACTATATTTACCAGGGTGGGGGGGGGGGGGGGAACTTGAAATGGGGGGAGCACTAATTTAAAAACAGGTTGGGGGGACTTTATGGTAGCCACTATATTACAAGAGGGACTGATTGAGCCCAAGATGCAGGTGGACTGATGGAAGCCACTATTTACGGGTGGATGATTTGGATGGGGGGGGCAAAAAACTATAAAAACAGTGGGGGGGGGGGGGTGGAATTGAATTTGAGGGGGGCCCCACTATATACGGTGGGGACTTGGAATGGGGGGGGAGGCCACTATTAACCACAGGTGGACTGAATGGGAAAGCCCCACTATATTTTACAGTGGACTGATGGGGGAGGCCACTTATTTTTAACCCACAGTGGACTGATTGGAAGCCATACTATATACGGGTGGGGGGGGGAACTGATGAGGCAACTAATACACCAGTTTGGATGATGGGAAAGCAAACTATATTTACACAGGTTGACTTTGAAAGAGGCAATTACCCCCAAACAGGTTGGGGGGGGACCTTTGGATTTGGGAAGGCACCTATTATTTAACACAGTGGAAATTGGTTGGGGAGGCCACTATATTTACGGGGTGGGGCTTGAATTTTGGGGAGCCCCAAAAAACTAATATTACGGTGGAAATGATATAGGGAAGCGCTATATACCCAGTTGGGACTGGTGAGCGGGGCAATATTACGGTGGGGACTGGGTGGGGGAGCAACTATGTAACGGGATGAACTTGATTGGGGGGGGGGAAACCAACTTATTTTATTTAAACCAGTGGGGCGGGGGACTGGGGATTGGAAGCCAACTATATCGGGTTTTGAATGGAATTAGGCGGCCTATTATTTAAACAAATGATTGAATGGAGCAACTTTTACGGGTGGGGGGGGGGGGGACTTGCTTGGGGAGAAGGCACTTATTAAATACGGGGTGGAATTGAATGGGGGGGGGGAGGGGCCACTATAATTTAACGGGTGGGGGGGGGGACTTGATGGAAGGCAACTAAATATTACGGTGGGGGGAATGGGATTGAGCCACTTTAATTAAAGGGTGGGGGGGACTGATGGGAAGGGGCCACTATTATTAAAAACGGGTGGGGGGGGGGACTGGATTTTGAGCAAATTAAATATAGGGTGGGGGGGGGGACTGATTTGAGGCCAAACATATAATAACGGGGTTTTTGGGATGTGGAAAGGGGGCACTATAAATTTTTAACGGTGAATTGATGGAGGGGCAACTAATTATAACGGTTGACTGATTGAAACACTAATTATACGCGTTGGGCTGGGAAGAGCTAATTTTATATAAGTGGTTTGGGACTGATGAAGCACCTATATAAACGGTGGGGAACTGGAACTTGGAGGGGGCTATATTAACGGTTTGGAACCTTGGGGAATGGAGGGGCTTTTTTTACAGGTGGATTTTAATGGAAAGGGGGGGGCAAAAAACTATATAATACGGGTGGGGCTGATGCAGGGGGCACTAAATATAGGTGGGAAATGTGAGGGCGCTTAATTATTTTTCCATGGATGATGGGGGCGCTATTCATTTATCGGTGAAATTGATGGGAAGGGCTATATTTACGATGGGGGGCTGATGAAAGGGCACTTATTAATTTAACGGGTTGAAAAAATGAATAGATAGCGGGGCTTAATATACAGTTTGGGGGGAAAATAGATTTTTGAAAGGGGCACTTATATTTTACAGTGATTGTTTGGATTGGGCCATTATAATTTAAAGGTGGGGGAACTGGATGGGAAGGCACACTATTATATCGGTTGAAAATTTGTTGGAGGGGGCCCCCCACATATATTTTTAGGGTTGGACTGGGATGGGGAGGCCACTAAATATTTACAGGGGGATGCTGATGGAAGCCAACTTATATTTTAACGGGGATTGAATGATGCGCTATTATACAATTGGGGAACTTGGATTTTGAAAGCGGCTTTAAATATTTAAAAAGGTTTGAAAATGTGGGGAAAGCACTAATATTACGGGGGTTGAATTTTGGATGGGGGGGGGAGCCCACCATTATAATTAACGGTGGGGGACTGGAATTGTAGCCCAACTATATTAACGTGTGGGGACTTTAGATGAGCACAATATTAATTAGGTGGACTTGATTGGAGCAACCTTTAATACGGGTGGGACTGATGAGCAAACTTATTTATAAGGTGGAAATTGGATGAGCAAATAAATATTTTAAAACGGGTGATTTTTGGATGGGAGGCCAATATTAAATTAGGTTTGGGATTGATGAGGTGCACTATATAAGGGTGAATGATTGGGTGCGGGGCCTAATTTATACGGGGGTGGGGACCTTCTTGGGATGGCTGGCTTATATTTAACGGATGGGGGGACTGGATGAGCGGCTAATAATTAAAAACGGGGTGGGAAAAACTTTGGGATGAGCGGTATATACGGTGGACTTGATTGGGAGCGCTATATAGGTGAATGAAGAAAAAAATACGCATATATTTTAACGGTGGGAATTGATGAGGCGCTGGGTTTTTTTAGGGGTGGGGGACTTGATGGGGGAAGGGGGGGTATTTTATTATACGGTTGGGGACTGGGATGGAATGGGCTAAAATAAAACGGTGGAAACTTGATGGGGCGGGGCCTATAATTTAGGTAATTGGATTGAGGGGCGGCTTTTTATTTATTAACGGGTGGACTGTGGAGTGGGGGCTTTTTATACACAGTTGGGAAACTGAATGGGAAGCCAAAACTATAAACACGGGTTTTGGGGGATGGATGGGGGAAGCGCTATATACGGTGGGGGGAAAACTGATGACGAGCTATATAAACGGTTTGAAAACTGATAGGGGGACGGCGGCTATTTTATAACGGGGTGGGGGACTGATTGAAAGCGATATATAACGGGTGGGAATTTGGGTGGGGATCGCTTAATATCGGGGGGGGGGGGGGGGGGGGGGGGAAAATGAGGGGAGCGCTAAATATAAAAAGGAAACTGAATTGGGGAGCGGGGTTATAAATTAACGGTGAATTGCATGGGGGGAAAGCGCCTATTATAGGTGGGGGAAATGGATTCGGAGGCGGGGCTTATTATAACGGTCGGGGACTGATTTGGGATGGCGGCTATATATACCGGTGGGACTGAATTGGGAGCAATTTATTACGGTTGATTTGAATTTTGGAGCCACCTATATACGGTGAATGATGAAGCCGGTAAATATAACAGTGGGGATGATTGGGACGCCGGGTATATTAAAAACAGTTGATTTGGATTGGAAAGGCGGCTTATATTACAGGGGGGGAACTGATGGGGAGCACTATATTAACGGTTGGGGGGACTGATTGGGGGGGAGGGGGGCACTTATATAACGGTTGAAAATTGGAATGGAGCACTATTAATAACGGTGGGAAAATGGGATTGCAAGCCGCCCTTGTTATACCCAGGGTGGGGGGGGGGGGGGGGATGATTGAGCGCTTTTATTATACATGAAGACTGGAGGATGGGAGGCGGGGCTTATATTTTTTCTATTTAAACAGTGGATTGACTGAGGGGCGACCCTCATATACAGTTGGGACTTGATTGAAGGCTTTATTTTTACGGTGGGGGGGGGCGAACTTTTGGATTGAGCCACTTTTATTTCGGGTGGAATGGATGAGCGCTGTCTTTATAACCAGTTGGGGGGGGAACTTGAAAATGAGCGGGGGGCTAATATACAAGGAGGAACTTTTGATGGAAGGCACTATATATACAAAGTTGAAACTGATGTGAAAAAGGCCCCAACTTATATACAGTGAACCCTGGGGAAGGGAAAGGCTTTTTTATATTTACGGGGTGGGGAACTGATGGAGGAGGGCACTATTATACGGTGGGAAAAAATGATGAAGGCCGCTTATTATAAGTGATTGATGGGGAGGGCCGCTTTAGAGAACAGGGTTGACCTGATGAAAAGGGCCCACTTATATTTACAAGTTCGATTTTGGATGGGAAGGGGCCCCACTTATTTTTACAAGTGGGGGGGGGAACTGTTGAAAGCGGCTTATTTTTACCAGTGAATGGGGGGATTTGGTGCCACTATATACAGTTTGGGGGAAATGGATGGAGCCCAAATCAATATTAACAAGTGGACTGGGGATGGGGAGCCAAAACTATATGTTTTTTTTATGTGGAAAATGGATGAAGCGACTATATTAAGGCGGTGGGGATGTTGGGTGGCTGTGGGAAACTTTGGGAGGGGGGCGCCCCAACAGGGGGGGGGGGGATTTTTATTGGGCCCCAAGTAAAAATTCTGACAGGGCCCAATTAACCACTGGGGCGCCCCTCTCATGCACAGGGGGGGGGGGGGGGAACCCCAGTTAATTAAAGATGTTCCCTCCATCAAAAAAAAAAACCCGCCCACGGCGGCCGGGGAACGTTTTTTTCCCAACAAAAAAAAAATGGGGGGAAGGGGGAAACCTTTATTATTTGGGGGACATTAAAAAAAAAAACGGGAAAAATTTCCTCGGGTCCTAAGGTGGGGGCCAAAAAAAAAAAAAAACCCCCAGGGCGGAGGGAGGGAGGCAAAAGTGAGAAGGACAAGCAAACCTGAGCAGGGGGGAGGGGATGTCAGGCCACAAAAAAAAAACTCCAGGGGGAAGGCGGAGGGGGGATGCAGGCAGGCGGGGGATAAAAGGGGGAAATAAAAAAAAAAACTGGGCACTGGGGAATGTGAATGCGTACAGGAAAAAGCTTTTTCAAATTGATGGGCAGAGGGGGGCCTTTCCCATTTTTTCTTTGTGGCCCACAAGGTTTTGAAGTTTATAGGCAAAGCTTTCAGGGGGACTCCCCCAGGTTATCAGAATATGTAAGGCTGAAAAAAAGGGGAAGGAAAAATTAAATATTGCGTGGGGGGACAGGGGGTAAATGGGGGGATAATTAGGGAAAAAAAAAAAAAAACTGTTTTTGCCTTATTTTAGGAAAAAATAAACTAAAGGGTATGGGGGGGAAACACCTTTTTTCATGGGAAAATAAGGTGGAAAAAAAATAAGCAGTTGGCATGTGGGGAATTTGGGATGGGGATTTTTTTGGGCAATTAAAACCTTTAGGCTAATTTAATTGGGTTTCCTAAAAAGCCTTTCCTGGGTTTTCTTTAGGGGTTGTGGTATAGGGGGGAGTTTTGTTGGGCAAATGTAGGTGTATATTATAGTTGGTGTGAGGGACGATATGGGAAATATTATTAAAATGGTGTAATTATATGGTTGGAGATTAGATGTGGGATTTAGTGTTAATAAAAGGGGGGGGAATTTTAATTTAGTTGTGGATAAATTTAACATGGGGTGGTATTTAGGTGGGGGAAATTTTTTATGTGGTATTTGTAATACATTTTTTTAAATTTTGGGCATTCCATTTCACACCAAAACAAAAAACAAAAAAATTTATTTACATTTTATATATTACCAACTGTACAACACCCCAAAAATAAACATTATTATATAATATAAAATAATCGGCTTATTTTTATTATATTAAACAAAAAAATTATTTAAAAATTGGCACAATATTTTATTACATTCTTCAAAAATTTAAAATAAAAAAGTTTGTGGCAGCAAACAAGCTGAGGTGTTATTTATTGGAAAGGTTTTTTTTTTTTCTGCCAAAGGCACGGTGGAAAAAGTGTGTATTTTATGAGGCTTTTTTTTGTAAGGGCAGGCTGTGGTATTGTTGATTTATTTGAGGTTTGGAGGCAGGTTGTGGGGTTGTGTATTTTTTGATGTTCTGGCAGGGCAGATGGGTGGGGTTTGTAATATTAATGGTGAGGGGTTTCTGCAGGCCCAAATTGGAGGTGGTGTATTCATTGGAGGGTTCTGCAAAAGCAAGGGGTTCAAGGGATGTAAAAATATAAAATCGGGAGGGGGGGTTTTTTATATAGGGGAAAATAGGCTGGAGGTGTTTTTTATTTTTCCGATTTTGGTTGTTTTAACCATGGAGCAAAAAGATGTGTTTTTTAAAAATGGGGAATGGTTCTGCAGGCAGCTGAGGGGAGTGTGGTTATGAGATTTTTTTTGCAGGGGCAGCTTTCAAGATGGTGTATTATTGGGAGGTTATTTCTGGCAGCACGGCTGAGATGGTAGTTATTATTGAGGATTTCTGGTAGCAAGCTTTGGGTTGGTGTATTATTGAGGGTTTTCTTGCTGCCAGTGAAGAAAATGGGGGTTGTGTATTTAATGAGGGTTTTTCTTGTGCAAAAAAGCTGCGGGAGTGTTGGGGTTATTGGGAGGGTTCTGCAGCAGCCCTTTTTCAGAATTTGGTGGTTTTATTTTATGGAGGTTTCTGGGGCAGCAGGCTGGAAGGGATTTTGTGGTATAAAAAAAATGATGTTTCTGGCAAAGCCAGGGTGGGGCCTTAAGGGGGGGGATGTATGTGGGTGTTATTGAGGTTCTGGGGCAAGCAAGTTTTCAGGGAATGGGTGTTAATTTATGGGTGAGGGTTCTGGGCCGGGGGCCCATGCTGAGGATTGTTGTAATAATGGAGGGGTTTCTTTGGTTAAGGCCAGCTTGGAAGGGTGTGTTATTAATGAGGGTTTTTCTGGGCCAGCAAGTGGGATGTGTCAATTTTATGGGGAGGGGTTTTTGTTAGGCATAAGTTGGGGGGGGAAAGTGTGGTTATGGAGGTTTTTTTCTTGCAAGCCAGCTTGGAAAGGGAATGTTTTGGTAAAATTTTATTGGACGGTTTTTCTGTTAGCAGTAGTTTTTCAAGGGGAAACATTTGTTGTATTTTATGAGGGTTTTTTATATGCAAGCAAGGCTGAAGAATGTGTTATTTATTGATGCTTTCTGTTTAAGGCCCAGCTGGGAGCATTTTTTGGGTGTTTTTATGGAGGGAAAGGTTTACTGGCAGGGGCCCAGCTCAGGGGGGGGGGGATGGGTTGGATAAATTATTGGATGGGTTCTGCAAGGGCAGCCTGGGGGGGCTTGGGGGGTAAAAAAAAAAAAAAAATGGGGTGATTATAAATTCAATGGTTTCTGGCCAAAAACCGGGGGACAAGCCTTCAGATGGGTCCTCGATCCATTGTTTTTTTATTGAGGTGCTTTCTTGCACTTGGCACGCCAGTCAACATTTTCAGAGGTGTAATTAATTTAATGAAGGGTTTATCCCTTGGGCAAAGGGCAAAGGATCCTGAGGAATGGTTGTAATTATGGTGGGTTTATTGTAGCAGGTGGGGTGGTTGGAGGTGGTTTATTGTTTTTAATTTTTATTTTTTTGAGGGGGGTTTCTGCTAAGCCAGCTGGACCGGGATGTGTTTTATTTTCATTTGGGTTTCTGTTAAGCAAGCCGGCGGGCCTTTGTATGTATGAGGGGTATCTTTGCAAGCAGCTCTGATGTTGTATTTTTAATATGAGGGTTTTTTTTTTTGGGGGCCAAAGAGGCTTGTGGAAGCGGGTGGAGCTGAGGGAAATGGTGTATAAAAATGGAATGGTTTTTTTATTGGCGGGCGCTGAGGGGGGGGGGAGTGGTGTGTTAATGGAGGGTTTTTTCTGACAAAGGGGAGGCGGACAGTTCAGGGGAGTGGTTGTTTTTATGGGGGGGGGGGGATGGTTGATTTGCCTGCCAAAAAGAGCTAGGAAAAGAATTGGTATAAATAATTTTATTGGGAGTTTTTGCAAAAGCAAGTCGGGGGAAAGATGGTGTAAAATTTATTGGAGGTTTCTGCTAAAAGGGGCCAAAGGCCCGCTGCCCTTAGTTGGGGTGTTATTGAGGTTATTTTGCAGCAGACTCCAAGAATTGTTTGTTTCTATGGGGAGGTTTTATTTCTGACAGCAGGGGTCGAATGGGGATTTTTGGTGTATAAAATTGGGATTGGTTTTGCTGGCCAGAAGCCTGAGGAGGTGTGGGTTTTATTGGAGGGTTTCTGCAGGAAAGCTTTTCCCCAAGGGATGAATGTATTTTTTATGAGGTTCGGGCAAAAGGCAGCTTGTGGTGGTGTATCTAAAATTTATGGGGGGGTAAAAGGTGTCTGAGCAGGCCTGGTCGAATGTGTTATTTTTGGGGATAGGTTATTTGTTGGGGCATGGATTTTTGATGGGTGTTGTATTTTTCCGGGGAGTTTGGGGGAACAATGTGATGCTGTGGGAAAGGGTGGTGAGGGGGGTTTGATTTACCAACATCCTTCGTTTTTTTTTTTCAGGGTCTAGGCTCATACGGGAATTGTGTGGGGGGGTTGGGGGGGGGCAACCACTGCGGGTGCGGTGGTATTTCATTTGGTTATCTCACACAACAATAGGGGTTGGGATGGGAAATATTTACCCGAGTTAGGGCAGGGGCTTGATGGGTTTTCAGGGGATAAATTAGTTTACGTGGGGGGGGCTTGGGGTCAAATTTTGTGGAGGAATGGGGGGGCATATATTTTTTCTTCCTTTGAAATTATATATGGCTTGTGGGCCTTATGTAAATAAATATACCTTTCCAAGTTGTTGGCCCCCAACTGGGTTTGGGGTTTTTTAAAGGGTGGGTGGGGGATAAAAAAAGAAAAGTTAAAAAAAAATTTGGTTCGGGTTGTTTCCCAATGGGTTTAAAGGATTATTTGGAAAAAAAAAAAAAAAAAAAAATGGGTGATTCGGGGGGGGGGACCAAATTTGCCAAAAAAAAAAAAAAAAATTAAAAAAAAAATAGGTTCCCCCGGCGGCCACCAACACAGAAAACCAAAAACAAAAAACAACAAAAAAAGTGTTTGACGGGGGGGGAAATCCCAACTGTGGCCCCCCCCCCCTCGTGCGCCCCCATTTTTAAGTACCCGTATATACTTCATGTATAAAAAAGCCGGGACACCGCGTATTAAAAGCCGGGGGGGGGAACCCCCTAAAATTTTGCCTGCAAAAAAAAAAACTTGGGGGGGAAAAAAATAAAACTTAACAATGGTGACCCATCGCGTTTTTATAAGCCGGGTGTATTTAAAAGGGGTTTGGGCCGGGGTCCCCTGGGGGCTGTCTGTGGGGCTTTCAAAACCCCAATCCAGGCTTGGTGCGGGGGGGCCACCCCATTTTCTTCCCTCTGGTGCTCCCCTTTTCCCCTCCTGCTCCATTTTTTTCCTTTGTGTTTTTTTCCCTGCCATTCCAAACGTTGCTTTTCCCATTCCATACCCCCCCCGGGGGTTTTTTTTTTTCCCTGGGCTCGTGCTCCCCCCATCCAGCCTTTTCTTGGCCCACGGGGGGGGGGCCCCCCATTCTCCTCTGTGGCCCCAACCCCCTGTTTTCCTGGCTCCATGCTTCTTCCGGGGTTTCCTCCCCCCTGGTTCTTGTCCTTCCGTGCTTCTCGTCCCTCCCCCCGTTTTCTGGCTTTCCGTAGGCTTTTCTTCCGGGTTCCCCTCCACCGGTTTTCTGCTTCCAATGCTTCTCCCGGGGGTTCCTTTTTCCCCCCCTGTTTCTGCCTTTATCCGTGCTTTTTTTCTTCTGTTTTTTTTTTTTCTTCCCCCCACGTTTTTTTTTTTCTTGCCTCCGTGGCCTCTCCGGTCCCATTCACCCGGTTTTTTTCTTTTGGCCCTCCCTTGGCTTCTCTTTGGTTTCCTTCCCCCCCCGTTTTGGGGCCCTCCGTGCTCTCTGTCTTCCCCCCCCCCCCCCCAAATCCATGATCCGTGCCTACCTATGGGTCCTTTCCTTCCATTGATTTCCTCCCCCAATTCCATACTTTCCCCAAACCCCTTTTCCCGTGTGCCCATTGTTGGGAAAAAACGGGGTTTTACCCCCGGGGCCGGGGCGAAATTCCTGGCAATTTTTCTCCCCGGGGGCCTTTCTGGGCAAAGCTTCTCCCCAAGATGAGGGCGGGGTTGGGACGGTATTCACCCCGGCTCCCATTAAAGGCCATTGAATATGGGGAGGGCACGGCCCAATGGGGGGGAGTGGAGGGTCGCGGGTTCTCAAAATTTACATGAACCCTTTAATGGAAAAAGGGGTATTCGGGGGGGTATTAAACCATCCCACCGTCAGCGCCAGGGAAGGGGGGAAGCTGCCAGGGGAAAAGGCCGGGGAAGTAAAAAAACGCAGGGGATTTGCAGGGACGTTTTAGCGGATGGCAACGGGGGGAGGGTTGAGTATGGTGGATTGCGTTCCCTAAGCCAAAAAACGGTGGCTTCCCTGCCCGCCGGGCAAAAAATCCCCTACCCCGGGCTTAGATTTTTCTTTGGGGGCCCTATGACTCGTGTTTGATAAAGGCCGGAGGGGGGGGCCATTTTCAGCACAAAAAAAACATAAAAAAAAAGGGTTTGTTTGATAAAAAATAAAAAATCCTCGGGGGCTGTATCCCACGGGAGGTTTTAATTATACGGGGGGTAGGGTCCGGGGGGGAACATAATTAAACAAATTTTGTTCTTTTTACTTTTCTTAAAAAAAAAGGAAATTATGGGGAAAATTTTTTCCTTCCTTTCGCTAAGAATCCAAGTTTTTAGGAAAAAAAGGATTGGGGGGGAATTTTAAAACTTCACTAAAGCTGGAAAAAGTTTTACTTTTTTGATTTTCCAGGGGACAAAAAAATTTTGAAAAAAAGAATGGTTTTTTATTTTTCAAATTATAAGATTTGAAAAAAAAATGGGGGGGGAACGATGGGGCAAAAAAAAAATCGGGGGGCAAAAAAAATATTGGGGGGGGGACTTTCAGGGGAGAAGGAACACATTTTGGCGGGGAAATAAATTTCCTCTAAAAACACTTAAACCTTATTGTGTTTTGTTTAAAAAATATTGTATAAAAAAACTTTAGCCCTTAAAAAAAAAAGTTGGCCCATTTTGGTTTCCTCAAAGCAAGGGGGGGGGGATTTTTCAAGTTCTCCCCCCCCAAGGTGTCCTTCATCTTTCATTTATGGGGGAATTTATCTATTATAAAGGCCGTTAATTACTTAACCAAAATGGTTGTAATTTTTTTTTTGCTCCATTTTTTGTTTCCAGGGGGGGCCACCTATTTTTTCCATGTTTTTTAATTAGCTTACATTTAAGGGGAAAAGATTATTATTGGGTTGGGGGGGGGAGAAAAATGGCCCGCAAAATTTTTTTGGGGGTAGGGGGAATTGGGGGACATTGGGGGCCAGGCTTGAAAAAGGGGGGTTTGGAGGGGGGAGGGCTGGAATTTTTTTTTAACAACCACCATGTGTGGCAATGTTCTGAAGGAAATTAAAAACATTTTAAAAAAAAAAAATGTTGTTAAAAAAAATTTTACGTTTAGGGGAGGGGGGGGCCTGAATGGTTTCGGGGGGGGAATTATTTGCTTTAGCGGGAAAAAAGAATTATTTTATTTGGGTGTGAAAAAGGGAAACAAAAACATGGGCTCCCAATTTTTTTGGTTGGGATTTTGGGGAAAATGGGCCAGTTGAAGGGTTTGTTAGGGAGGGGCTGGATTTTTTTTTAAAACACCCAAATGTTGTGGGGCCTGTCCTGAAAGGGGGTGGGGACTTAAAATATAAAAATGTTGTTTAAAAAATTTTTTATCCCCAGGGGTTTAGGGGGCACATTGATGGGTTTTCAAGGGGGGGGGGAAATATTGAAACGTTGTTTGTTCAATTTCTGTGAGAATGGGACCAATAAAAAAATTTCCTACTTTTTTTTGGGAAAAAAAAAATTATTATGCCCTGTGGCTAATTTAAAAATTAACATTAAACAATTGTTGGCAAACCCAGAAATGGGGAAAAACCATTTTTTTGGGTGGAAAAAAAAAGAAGATAAAAAATTGGTGTTTCTAAATTGAATTAAAGGGATATTTATGAAAAAAAAAAAAAGGGATCGGGGACCCCCAAAAAAATGTCCAAAAAAAAAAAAAAAAAAAAAAAATAATAAAAGGGTTGGCCTAAAAATACACAGGGGGAAAAAAAAAAAACAAAGTGGGACCTGTTGGTGTGGGGGGACTATTAATTTTTTAGTTTAGGGGTTTTTTTCTGGGGGGGGGGGGGGGAGAAAACAAATACAAACAATTTTATTGTTATAACCGGGCTTTTAAAAAAGGAAAAATTTTTTGGAAAATTCCTTTTCCTTTCCGGCCCAAGGGATCAAGTTTTAGAAAAGGGGTTTAAATTTTAATACTTTTCTAAAAAAAGCTGAAAAGTTTAAAACTTTTGGGAAAATTCAAAAGGGGGGGGGACATAAATGAAAAAAAAAAGGAAAAAAAAAAACTTTTTGTCTCAATCAAATAAGATGAAAAAGGGGAGTGGATGGGGGGCCCACAAAATCTGGGAAAAAAAAAAAAAAAAAACAAAAAAAAAATAATAATTGGGGTAAACTTCAGGGAGGGAGGGGGACAAACAAATTTGGGGAAAAAATTTTTCTTTTTTCAACACCAAACCTTATGGGTGTTGTAACTAGCCCTTAAAATAATAAAGTTTGGGCAAATGTTTACTCCAGAACATTCAAAAGGTTTCCTCCCCAAAAGGGAATTTTGCTCTTTCATTTTCTTCTTTTTTGTGGGAATTTAATTTAATGTTAAGCCCGGTTATACTTACCCCAAAAATTGTTTGGGTATTTTCATTGCTTTTCCATTCAGGGCCAACTATTTTTTTTATGTTAAATAATAGGGGGCTTTACATAATGGGCGGAAGGATTTATGGATGTGGGAGGGAAAAAAAATTTTTTTTGGGCCCAAAATTTTTTTTTTTTTGGAGAAATGGAAAAAATGAGGCAGCTTGAAAAGGGGGGGTTGGGGGAAGGGAGGTGGGGGGCGGGGATTTTTTTTAACCACCATGTGTTTTGGGGCTTGGGTTCCTGCAAAAGGGTGAACTAAAACAATACATGGTTGTTTTAAAAAAATTTAACGTTAAGGGGGGCGGGCATGATGGGTTTTCAACGAAATTTAATTTTAGTTATGGCGTGTTCAATCTGTTGAGGATGGGGCAAAAAAAATTTTCTTTCCTTGGGAAAAAAAAAAAATATTTTTATTGGTTGTTGGCCTAATTTAAAAAACACTTTAATCATTTTTTTAAAAAAATAATGTTTGCCCAAAACAAGGGAATGGGGGGAACCCTTTTGGGTGGAAAAAAGGCGAAAAGAGATAAAAAAAATAAAATTGGGGAGTAGTTCCAATTGGATTAAAAAGGGTTATAGGGGAAAAAAAAAAAAAAAAAAATGGGAATTCGGGGAACCATTGGGGGCAAAAAAATTAATATGTGGCGGCAACCACAAGGAAAAAAATAAAAGGTTTTGGTGTGCTGGGTTTGGTTTGGGGGACCAATAATTTAGTAAGGTTACTGGAACAATAAACATTTTGGTCCTTACGTTTAAAGAATGATCTTCCTTCCGCAAGATCAAGTTTTTGATTGCTGAATTTAACTTCCCTAAAAGCTGACGTACTTTGATCAGACAATGAAATAGAATGTTCAAAGGACGAGGGCACAATCTGAAACTATTGGATTTCAGAGAGAAAACATTTGGGAATTCTCAACCCCCTATGTGTGTATTTAGCTTAAAAAAGGGGGGCCATGTCTCGCAAGAATAAAGTTCTCCACAGGTGCTTCCTTTTTTTATGGTTTTAAATCTATTAGCGTTTTTTAAACCAAAATGTTGTATTTTCTGCTCCTTCAGGATTTTGTTAATTAGTTAAACTTAAAAGGGAAAGATATTGGGTGAGGAAATGCCCATTTTGGAGATGGACTGGCCGTGGGGGGGTGGAGGAGGCTTTTTTTTTAACCATGTGGCTGTCTGAGACTAACTAATGTTTTTAAAATTACGTTAGGGGCTGATGGTTCAAAATATTTCGTTGTTGTAAATTCTGTGAGATGGCAAATTTCTTCCTTTGAAATTTTGTGTGGCTTATAAACCATACATTGGGCACAGAAGGGAAAACCTTTTTGGTGGAAAGAAGTAAATGGTTTTTCCATTGATAAGTTTTATGAAAATGGATGGGACCAAGGGAAAAAAAAATAATAGTGGGAAAAAAAAAAACAAAAAAAAAAAATTTAAATGGGTTGGTTTGGGGGGGACTTATTTAGTAGGTTTGGACAAAAACTTTTTGTCCTTCCCGCTTAAAGAAGGGATCCTTTCCTTCCGCAAGATCAAGTTTTAAAAAGGGATGAATTTAATTTCCCTAAAGTAAAGTTTTTTGATAAAGGAAAATTTGGAAAGAATGTTCATCATAGATGAAAGGGAGGCAAATCTGAAAAACTTTTTTGGACTTCAGAGAGGAACATTTGGGATTTTAAAACCCCACTATTTTGTTAACTAGCTTAAAAGGGGCCCATGCCCTAGGCAAGTTCAGTTCCCCACAGTTGCCTTCTTTTTTTAAAGGTTTATCTATGTAGCCGTTATATTACCAATGTTGTATTTTCTGCTCCTTCGGCATATCTTGTTAATTAGCTTACTTTTGGGGGAGTTTTTTGGGTGTGAGAAATGCCCAATTTTGGAGAGGGGATGGCCAGCTGAAGGGGTTGAGGAGGCTGGATTTTTTAACCCCCTTGGGGCATTCATAAAGACAAAACTACATGTTTTAAAAATTTACCGTTAGGCGGCTGATGGTTCGGGAATTTTTACGTGTTGTAAAATTTGTGAGAGGGAAAAGGGCTTCCTTTGAAATTTTTGTTGTGGCTAAAAAAAAAAAAAATTAAAAAAAAAAATAAAATGTGGACAGAAGGGAAAAACCTTTTGGGGGAAAAAGAAGTAAATGGTGTCCATGATAAAATATTAAAAAATGGAAGGACCAATGGAAAAAAAAATTTAGTTGCGAAAATTTTTAAAAAGTTGGACTGTGGGGGGAAATTTTTGTGGGGTCGGACAAAAACATTTTGTCCTTCCCTTTAAAAGAATGATCCTTCCTTTCGCAAGATCAAGTTTTAGAAAGATTTTAAAAATTTTTTCCCTAAAGCTGAAGTACTTTGGGATCAGAAAAATGAAAAGAATTTTCTCATCAATGATAAAAAGGACAATGGCAAATTGCAACTTTGGACTTCAGAGAGACAATTTGGGAATTCTCAAAAAACTATTGTGTGTAACTCCCCTTAAAAGTGGCCATGTCTTCAGATAAAAATTTTCACAGGTCCCTTTCCCATTTTCTTTATGAATTTATATATGTAGCCGTTATGGTTACCCAAGTGTTGTATTTTCTGCTCCTAGGACTTTTCTGTTAATTAGCTTAATTAAGGGGATATTGGTGTGGGGGAATCCCCAAAATTTTGGGGGGAGGGAATGGCCGGGTGAAGGGTTGGAGGAGGCTGGATTTTTTAACCTTTGTGTGCATGTCCTAAAAGACTAAACTTTACTGTTTTAAAAATTCCGTTAGGCGCCTGTGGTTGTTATTTACGTGCTTGTAAAAATGTTGAGATGCAAATTTTTCCCTTTAAAATTTTTGTTGTGGCCAATAATACATACAATGTGGCCAAAAGGGAAAACCTTTGGTGGAAAAAAGTAATGGTGTCCTTTGAAAGATATATGAAAAATGGACGACAATGGAAAAAAAAATAATGTGGCGAAACACAAAAAAAAAGTTGGATGTGGTGTGACATATTTAGTAGGTTTGGACAAAAAAACATTTTGTCCTTTCCTTTAAAAAAATAAAATTCCTTCCTTCGCAAGTTAGTTTTTAAAAGTAAATTTAAATTTTTCCCTAAGCTGAAGTATTGATCAGACAATGAAGAATGTCTATCAATAGAGAAAAGGGAAACGAGGGCACAATCTGAAACCCTATTGGACTTCAGAGAGAACTTTTGGGGATTTCAACACCCCCCTTTGTGTGTAACTAGCCTTAAAAAGGGGGCATGTCCCAGCATTTCAAGTTCTCCACAGTTGCTTTCATTTTTCTTTTGGATTTTTTCTATTTAGCGTTATATTACCCAATGTTGTTTTTTCCCTTGCTCCATCGGCACTATCATGTTTTTTTAGCTTACTTAAGGGAATTTGGTGTGAAAAAAACCCCCAAATTTTTTTGGAGATGAAGGCCAGCTGAGGGGTGGAGGGGCTGGTTTTTTTTAACCCATGTGGAATGTCTAAAGGGACTAACATATTTTGGGTAATTCCGTTAGGCGGCCATAAAAATGGTTCGGGATTATTTCGTGTTGCCCAATTGTGGAGGGCCCAAATTTTCCTTTGAAATTTATTTTGTGGCCTAAAAAATACATACATGTGGCACAGAATGGAACTTGGTGGAAGAAGAAAAATTTGGTTTGGCATTGTTTAAGATATATGAAAAAGGGGATCGACCAATGGAAAAAAAAATAATAGTGGGGCAACAAGAAATTTGGGAACATATTTAGTAGGTTCTGGACAATAACATTTTGTCCTTACCGCTTAAAGAATGATCCTTCCTTCCGCAAGATCAAGTTTTAGAAAGATGAATTTAACTTCCCTAAAGCTGAAGTACTTTGATCAGACAATGAAAGAATGTCTCATCAATAGATGAAAAGGACGATGGCACAATCTGCAACTATTGGACTTCAGAGAGACACATTTGGTAATTTCTCAACACCACCTATGTGTGTAACTAGCTCTTAAAAAGTGGCCATGTCCTCAGCAAGATCAAGTTCTCCACAGGTGCCTTCATCTTCTTTATGGATTTATCTATATAGCCGTTATACTTACCCAAATGTTGTATTTTCTGCTCCATCCGGCACTATCATGTTAATTAGCTTACATAACGGGAGATATTGGTGTGAGAAATGCCCCAATTTTGGAGATGGAAAGGCCAGCTGAAGGGGTTGGAGGAGGCTGGATTTTTTAACACCATGTGTGCATGTCCTGAAGACTAACATACATGTTGTTAAATTACCGTTAGGCGGCCTGATGGTTCAGAATATTTACGTGCTTGTCAATCTGTGAGATGGCAAATTTCTTCCTTTGAAATTTATGCTGTGGCCTAATAATTACATACAATGTGGCACAGAATGGAACCTTTGGTGGAAAGAAGATAAATGGTGTCCATTGATAAGATATATGAAAAATGGATCGACCAATGGCAAAAAATAATAGTGGCGCAACACAGAAAAGTTGGACTGTGGTGTGACATATTTAGTAGGTTCTGGACAATAACATTTTGTCCTTACCGCTTAAAGAATGATCCTTCCTTCCGCAAGATCAAGTTTTAGAAAGATGAATTTAACTTCCCTAAAGCTGAAGTACTTTGATCAGACAATGAAAGAATGTCTCATCAATAGATGAAAAGGACGATGGCACAATCTGCAACTATTGGACTTCAGAGAGACACATTTGGGAATTTCTCAACACCACCTATGTGTGTAACTAGCTCTTAAAAGTGGCCATGTCTTCAGCAAGATCAAGTTCTCCACAGGTGCCTTCATCTTCTTTATGGATTTATCTATGTAGCCGTTATACTTACCCAATGTTGTATTTTCTGCTCCATCAGGCACTATCATGTTAATTAGCTTACATAACGGGAGATATTGGTGTGAGAAATGCCCCAATTTTGGAGATGGAAATGGCCAGCTGAAGGGGTTGGAGGAGGCTGGATTTTTTAACACCATGTGTGCATGTCCTGAAGACTAACATACATGTTGTTAAATTACCGTTAGGCGGCCTGATGGTTCAGAATATTTCACGTGCTTGTCAATCTGTGAGATGGCAAATTTCTTCCTTTGAAATTTATGCTGTGGCCTAATAATACATACAATGTGGCACAGAATGGAACCTTTGGTGGAAAGAAGATAAATGGTGTCCATTGATAAGATATATGAAAAATGGATCGACCAATGGCAAAAAATAATAGTGGCGCAACACAGAAAAGTTGGACTGTGGTGTGACATATTTAGTAGGTTCTGGACAATAACATTTTGTCCTTACCTCTTAAAGAATGATCCTTCCTTCCGCAAGATCAAGTTTTTAGAAAGATGAATTTAACTTCCCTAAAGCTGAAGTACTTTGATCAGACAATGAAAGAATGTCTCATCAATAGATGAAAAGGACGATGGCACAATCTGCAACTATTGGACTTCAGAGAGACACATTTGGAATTTCTCAACACCACCTATGTGTGTAACTAGCCCTTAAAAAGTGGCCATGTCCTCAGCAAGATCAAGTTCTCCACAGGTGCCTTCATCTTCTTTATGGATTTATCTATTAGCCGTTATAGCTTACCCAAATGTTGTATTTTCTGCTCCATCCGGCACTATCATGTTAATTAGCTTACATAACGGGAGATATTGGTGTGAGAAATGCCCCAATTTTGGAGATGGAATGGCCAGCTGAAGGGGTTGGAGGAGGCTGGATTTTTTAACACCATGTGTGCATGTTCCTGAAGACTAACATACATGTTGTTAAATTACCGTTAGGCGGCCTGATGGTTCAGAATATTTACGTGCTTGTCAATCTGTGAGATGGCAAATTTCTTCCTTTGAAATTTATGCTGTGGCCTAATAATTACATACAATGTGGCACAGAATGGAACCTTTTGGTGGAAAGAAGATAAATGGTGTCCATTGATAAGATATATGAAAAATGGATCGACCAATGGCAAAAAATAATAGTGGCGCAACACAGAAAAGTTGGACTGTGGTGTGACATATTTAGTAGGTTCTGGACAATAACATTTTGTCCTTACCGCTTAAAGAATGATCCTTCCTTCCGCAAGATCAAGTTTTAGAAAGATGAATTTAACTTCCCTAAAGCTGAAGTACTTTGATCAGACAATGAAAGAATGTCTCATCAATAGATGAAAAGGACGATGGCACAATCTGCAACTATTGGACTTCAGAGAGACACATTTGGAATTTCTCAACACCACCTATGTGTGTAACTAGCTCTTAAAAGTGGCCATGCCCTCAGCAAGATCAAGTTCTCCACAGGTGCTTCATCTTCTTTATGGATTTATCTATGTAGCCGTTATACTTACCCAAATGTTGTATTTTCTGCTCCATCAGGCACTATCATGTTAATTAGCTTACATAACGGGAGATATTGGTGTGAGAAATGCCCCAATTTTGGAGATGGAATGGCCAGCTGAAGGGGTTGGAGGAGGCTGGATTTTTTAACACCATGTGTGCATGTCCTGAAGACTAACATACATGTTGTTAAATTACCGTTAGGCGGCTGATG
Source organism: Oophaga sylvatica (assembly GCA_033576555.1). Taxonomy (NCBI): domain Eukaryota; kingdom Metazoa; phylum Chordata; class Amphibia; order Anura; family Dendrobatidae; genus Oophaga; species Oophaga sylvatica. The sequence goes on along the minus strand of JARQOD010005178.1, from coordinate 22,780 downwards.
GTTCAGAATATTTACGTGCTTGTCAATCTGTGAGATGGCAAATTTCTTCCTTTGAAATTTATGCTGTGGCCTAATAATTACATACAATGTGGCACAGAATGGAACCTTTTGGTGGAAAGAAGATAAATGGTGTCCATTGATAAGATATATGAAAAATGGATCGACCAATGGCAAAAATAATAGTGGCGCAACACAGAAAAGTTGGACTGTGGTGTGACATATTTAGTAGGTTCTGGACAATAACATTTTGTCCTTACCGCTTAAAGAATGATCCTTCCTTCCGCAAGATCAAGTTTTAGAAAGATGAATTTAACTTCCCTAAAGCTGAAGTACTTTGATCAGACAATGAAAGAATGTCTCATCAATAGATGAAAAGGACGATGGCACAAATCTGCAACTATTGGACTTCAGAGAGACACATTTGGAATTTCTCAACACCACCTAGTGTGTAACTAGCCTTAAAAAGTGGCCATGTCCTCAGCAAGATCAAGTTCTCCACAGGTGCCTTCATCTTCTTTATGGATTTATCTATATAGCCGTTATACTTACCCAAATGTTGTATTTTCTGCTCCACCCGGCACTATCATGTTAATTAGCTTACATAACGGGAGATATTGGTGTGAGAAATGCCCCAATTTTGGAGATGGAAAGGCCAGCTGAAGGGGTTGGAGGAGGCTGGATTTTTTAACACCATGTGTGCATGTCCTGAAGACTAACATACATGTTGTTAAATTACCGTTAGGCGGCCTGATGGTTCAGAATATTTACGTGCTTGTCAATCTGTGAGATGGCAAATTTCTTCCTTTGAAATTTATGCTGTGGCCTAATAATTACATACAATGTGGCACAGAATGGAACCTTTGGTGGAAAGAAGATAAATGGTGTCCATTGATAAGATATATGAAAAATGGATCGACCAATGGCAAAAAATAATAGTGGCGCAACACAGAAAAGTTGGACTGTGGTGTGACATATTTAGTAGGTTTGGACAATAACATTTTGTCCTTACCTCTTAAAGAATGATCCTTCCTTCCGCAAGATCAAGTTTTAGAAAGATGAATTTAACTTCCCTAAAGCTGAAGTACTTTGATCAGACAATGAAAGAATGTCTCATCAATAGATGAAAAGGACGATGGCAAATCTGCAACTATTGGACTTCAGAGAGACACATTTGGAATTTCTCAACACACCTATGTGTGTAACTAGCCCTTAAAAAGTGGCCATGTCCTCAGCAAGATCAAGTTCTCCACAGGTGCCTTCATCTTCTTTATGGATTTATCTATGTAGCCGTTATAGTTACCCAAAGTGTTGTATTTTCTGCTCATCAGGCACTATCATGTTAATTAGCTTACATAACGGGAGATATTGGTGTGAGAAATGCCCCAATTTTGGAGATGGAATGGCCAGCTGAAGGGGTTGGAGGAGGCTGGATTTTTTAACACCATGTGTGCATGTCTGAAGACTAACATACATGTTGTTAAATTACCGTTAGGCGGCCTGATGGTTCAGAATATTTACGTGCTTGTCAATCTGTGAGATGGCAAATTTCTTCCTTTGAAATTTATGTTGTGGCCTAATAATTACATACAATGTGGCACAGAATGGAACCTTTTGGTGGAAAGAAGATAAATGGTGTCCATTGATAAGATATATGAAAAATGGATCGACCAATGGCAAAAAATAATAGTGGCGCAACACAGAAAAGTTGGACTGTGGTGTGACATATTTAGTAGGTTCTGGACAATAACATTTTGTCCTTACCGCTTAAAGAATGATCCTTCCTTCCGCAAGATCAAGTTTTAGAAAGATGAATTTAACTTCCCTAAAGCTGAAGTACTTTGATCAGACAATGAAAGAATGTCTCATCAATAGATGAAAAGGACGATGGCAAAATCTGCAACTATTGGACTTCAGAGAGACACATTTGGGAATTTCTCAAACACCTAGTGTGTAACTAGCCCTTAAAAAGTGGCCATGTCCTCAGCAAGATCAAGTTCTCCACAGGTGCCTTCATCTTCTTTATGGATTTATCTATTACCGTTATACTTACCCAATGTTGTATTTTCTGCTCCATCCGGCACTATCATGTTAATTAGCTTACATATCGGAGATATTGGTGTGAGAAATGCCCCAATTTTGGAGATGGAATGGCCAGCTGAAGGGGTTGGAGGAGGCTGGATTTTTTAACACCATGTGTGCATGTTCTGAAGACTAACATACATGTTGTTAAATTACCGTTAGGCGGCCTGATGGTTCAGAATATTTACGTGCTTGTCAATCTGTGAGATGGCAAATTTCTTCCTTTGAAATTTATGCTGTGGCCTAATAATACATACAATGTGGCACAGAATGGAACCTTTTGGTGGAAAGAAGATAAACGGTGTCCATTGATAAGATATATGAAAAATGGATCGACCAATGGCAAAAAATAATAGTGGCGCAACACAGAAAAGTTGGACTGTGGTGTGACATATTTAGTAGGTTCTGGACAATAACAGTTTGTCCTTACCGCTTAAAGAATGATCCTTCCGCAAGATCAAGTTTTAGAAAGATGAATTTAACTTCCCTAAAGCTGAAGTACCTTGATCAGACAATGAAAGAATGTCTCATCAATAGATGAAAAGGACGATGGCAAAATCTGCAACTATTGGACTTCAGAGAGACACATTTGGGAATTTCTCAACACCACCTATGTGTGTAACTAGCCCTTAAAAAGTGGCCATGTCCTCAGCAAGATCAAGTTCTCCACAGGTGCCTTCATCTTCTTTATGGATTTATCTATGTACCGTTATAGTTACCCAAGTGTTGTATTTTCTGCTCCATCAGGCACTGTCATGTTAATTAGCTTACATAATGGGAGATATTGGTGTGAGAAATGCCCCAATTTTGGAGATGGAATGGCCAGCTGAAGGGGTTGGAGGAGGCTGGATTTTTTAACACCATGTGTGCATGTCCTGAAGACTAACATACATGTTGTTAAATTACCGTTAGGCGGCCTCGTGGTTCAGAATATTTACGTGCTTGTCAATCTGTGAGATGGCAAATTTCTTCCTTTGAAATTTATGCTGTGGCCTAATAATTACATACAATGTGGCACAGAATGGAACCTTTTGGTGGAAAGAAGATAAACGGTGTCCATTGATAAGATATATGAAAAATGGATCGACCAATGGCAAAAAATAATAGTGGCGCAACACAGAAAAGTTGGACTGTGGTGTGACATATTTAGTAGGTTCTGGACAATAACATTTTGTCCTTACCGCTTAAAGAATGATCCTTCCGCAAGATCAAGTTTTAGAAAGATGAATTTAACTTCCCTAAAGCTGAAGTACCTTGATCAGACAATGAAAGAATGTCTCATCAATAGATGAAAAGTACGATGGCAAAATCTGCAACTATTGGACTTCAGAGAGACACATTTGGGAATTTCTCAACATCACCTATGTGTGTATCTAGCCCTTAAAAAGTGGCCATGTCCTCAGCAAGATCAAGTTCTCCACAGGTGCCTTCATCTTCTTTATGGATTTATCTATGTAGCCGTTATAGTTACCCACGTGTTGTATTTTCTGCTCCATCAGGCACTATCATGTTAATTAGCTTACATAATGGGAGATATTGGTGTGAGAAATGCCCCAATTTTGGAGATGGAATGGCCAGCTGAAGGGGTTGGAGGAGGCTGGATTTTTTAACACCATGTGTGCATGTCCTGAAGACTAACATACATGTTGTTAAATTACCGTTAGGCGGCCTGATGGTTCAGAATATTTACGTGCTTGTCAATCTGTGAGATGGCAAATTTCTTCCTTTGACATTTATGCTGTGGCCTAACAATTACATACAATGTGGCACAGAATGGAACCTTTTGGTGGAAAGAAGATAAACGGTGTCCATTGATAAGATATATGAAAAATGGATCGACCAATGGCAATAAATAATAGTGGTGCAACACAGAAAAGTTGAACTGTGGTGTGACATATTTAGTAGGTTCTGGACAATAAGATTTTGTCCTTACCGCTTAAAGAATGATCCTTCCTTCCGCAAGATCAAGTTTTAGAAAGATGAATTTAACTTCCCTAAAGCTGAAGTACCTTGATCAGACAATGAAAGAATGTCTCATCAATAGATGAAAAGGACGATGGAACAATCTGCAACTATTGGACTTCAGAGAGACACATTTGGGAATTTCTCAACACCACCTATGTGTGTAACTAGCCCTTAAAAAGTGGCCATGTCCTCAGCAAGATCAAATTCTCCACGGGTGCCTTCATCTTCTTTATGGATTTATCTATGTAGCCGTTATAGTTACCCAAATGTTGTATTTTCTGCTCCATCAGGCACTATCATGTTAATTAGCTTACATAACGGGAGATATTGGTGTGAGAAATGCCCCAATTTTGGAGATGGAATGGCCAGCTGAAGGGGTTGGAGGAGGCTGGATTTTTTAGCACCATGTGTGCATGTCCTGGAGGCTAACATACATGTTGTTAACCCCTTAATGTCCAATGACGTGCACAGTCCATCATGGCAAGGTGTCAGTTTTGGCACCTTGACGGACTGTGCACGTCCAGACTTTGAACTACCACTGTGTGTGTTAGGGTTCGAGTTCCCGCTGCTGCACAAGGGGAGTCTCGAACCCGTCCCGCTGCGGTCTCCCATTCGTCTCCGGTCGCAGTGGAGCCTGCTCAGCAGAGACGTCGGTCCAGGCGTCTTGCCCACTCCACTACTGGGCAGTGACTTGCTGCTGCCTTTCCTGGATCTGCTATTATAGCCAGTGCTGGAGCAGCCGTCTTTGAGACAAAGTCCTGCGTTTTCCCATCTGAGCATGCCCAGAGTGAGATCTCTCATTGGAGATCAGGGGTCACATGTTCAGGTGCTGCAGCGGCTCCTATTGGTCCGCCAGGAAGGTCATGTAGCTACGTGTGTTTGTAACAGCTTCTCATTGGTCCTTGTTCCTGGAAGGTCCTGTAGCTGTTGCTATAAAAGGGTAGCATGGCTGGGCCGCCATGCGCTAATATCAACCATTGTATGCTATGCGCCAGTATGGTCATGCGTGTGTGTGGTTAGGGACCCGGCTGAAATAAGCCACTAGAATACCGACTTAATCGGTGAGGAGTTTGGTGTGCTAGTTGGTCAGGGTCGGTGTCCTAGATGCCCTAGATTACCGGCATAACCGGTGAGGAGTTTGATTGCCGTATTCAGGGTCTGGCGTTCAGACGCCATAGATTGCGGGTGACTCCCGCGAGGACATTAGCGCATGACCACGTATTATGCTCGCTAGCAATTAACCGTGTACCTGAGAGCTTGACAGGACACGGTACTTTTTCTCAGCGGCTCTGTGATGTAACAGGGTTCGCTTTTGACGCTAGACAGCGCCCTAGCGTGTTTACTTTGCGGCTCACTAAAGCTAAGTGAGTTCGCACCTATCGCCATATAGCGCTGTGGCATCCCGTTAGCGGCTCTGGGATTAACGGAGTTCGCACTTACTGCCACAACGCGCTGCAGCGTTTATTTTTGGCGACTCTGCGGGATAACAGAGTTCGCTACTTTCGCCATCTTATTAGCAGCGGGCTTCGCCTGCACGGTGGACCCCGGGCTGCGAACGCACCTCTCTATTATATCTATTAGGTGCGTTCCGCAGACCCTAACACATACACTTATGTAATTGTAAGTTAAAACCACATATCAAAATACATGAAATGACATGGTTAACTGCGTGTAAACAATGTATCATTTCATGTCAGCTTCTGTGATTTCACAAAAGCCGGCAAAAGCGGCTTTTACAGTATGTAGAAGTGTATGACCTATATATTATATTATATATATATATATATATTATATTATATTATATATATAATTATTTGCCTTTTGTGTACATTTTTTTTACAATGTGATTTTTACATGACTTTTTACATAGAGATAACTGCTCTATGTAAAACTTCATGTTAAAATCGCATTGCATACAGATGGAAAACTGATGGAAAACGCATGGTGCGATTTAAAATCGCATGCAAATCGCATGCCTTTTTACAACAATTGTACCGTTTTTTCCGTCCAGAAAACGGACCGATTTTTTTCCAGCCAGTGAGTATGAGCCCTCACTGCAGTTTTTGTGCGGATTTCCCCTGCCTTTTGAGACCTGCAGATTCCTATAATGGAGCAGGTCTCAAAACGCTGCAGTTCTGCACAAAAGAAGTGACATGCTGCAGTTTTAAATCCGCACCAAATCGCCGCGGAAAAATCTGCAGCATGTGCACTGCGTTTTTTGATTTCCATTGACTAGAATGGTACTGTACATCACTTGCAGTTCTGCAAGGCAAAATCTGCTGCAGAACTGCAACAGAATCTGCAACGTGTGCACATACCCTTAGGTGGTCTGATGGAAAAAAAAATATTGGCGCAACATGCAAAAGTTGGACTGTTATGTGGCATATTTAGAATTTTTACGTGCTTGTCAATCTATGAGATGGCAAATTTCTTCCATTGAAATTTATGCTGTTGCCTAATAACTACATACAATGTGGGACAGAATGGAACCATTTAGTGGAAAGAAGATAAATGGTGTCCATTGATAAGATATAAGAAAAGGCACCCATAATGGAAGAAAAAAATGGCGCAACAGGCAAAAGATGGACTGTGATGTGGCATATTTAGTGATCTCTGGACACTACTTATTTGCACAATCATTAACCCCTTCACCCCAAGGGTGGTTTGCACGTTAATGACCGGGCCAATTTTTACAATTCTGACCACTGTCTCTTTATGAGGTTATAACTCTGGAACACTTCAACGGATCTTCGCAATTCTGGGAATGTTTTCTCGTGACATATTGTACTTCACGTTAGTGGTAAAATTTCTTCGATATAACTTGCGTTTATTTTTGAAAAAAACAAATATGGCGAAAATGTTGAAAATTTCAAACTTTGAATTTTTATTCCCTTAAAACAGAGAAATATGTCACACAAAATAGTTAAGAAATAACATTTCCCACATGTCTACTTTACATTAGCACAATTTTGGAACCAAAATTTTTTTTTGGTAGGAAATTATAAGGGTTACAAGTTGACCAGCGATTTCTCATTATTACAACAAAATGTACAAAGCCATTTTTTTTAGGGACCACCTCACATTTGAAGTCACTTTGAGGGGTCTATATGGCAGAAAATACCCAAAAGTGACACCATTCTAAAAACTGTACCCCTCAGTGTACTCAAAACCACATTCAAGAAGTTTATTAACCCTTCAGGTGCTTCACAGGAGCTGAAGCAACGTGGAAGGAAAAAATTAATATTTAACTTTTTAGTCACAAAAATGAACTTTTACAAACTTTTTTTATTTTCACAAGGGTAAAAGGAGAAATTGGACAGATAAAGTTGTTGTATAATTTCTCCTGAGTACGCCAATACCCCATATGTGGGGGAAAACCACTGTTTGGGCACACGGCAGCGCTCGTAAGAGAAGGAGCGCCGTTTGACTCTTTCAAACCAAAATTCGCTGGAATTGAGATTGGACGCCATGTCGCGTTTGGAAAGCCTCTGATGCGCCTAAACAGTGGAAACCCCCCACAAGTGACACCATTTTGGAAACTAGACCCCCAATGGAACTTAGCTAGATCTGTTGTGAGCACTTTGAACCCCCAAGTGTTTCACAACAGTTTATAATGCCTGAGTGTGAAAAAAAAATCAGTTTTCAACAAGAATGATTTTTTAGTCCCAAATTTTTGATTTTTCCCAAGGAAATTGGACCCCAAAAGTTGTCCAATTTGTCCTGAGTACGCTGATACCCCATATGTGGGAGGAAACTGGGCGCACGGCAGGGCTTGGAAAGGAAGTAATAACATTTTGGAATGCAGACGTTGATGGGGGTCAAGTTCTGTTTGCAGTGCCCCAGATGAGCCTAAACAGTGGAAACTGTTATGAATGTGCTAGAGATGGTTTCTGAGCAGAGGTTCCCTCTGGTGGTTACAGACAGTACTGAACCTTTCAGCGAGAAATGGCAATCTGGGTTTACTGACTGGTCTGATATAAGGAGGTTCCCTCCCATGATGGTTGCCGGTGATCAATTGTTCTTGTCTCAATTGTGGTTCCTGGTTCATTTGGAAGTTTGCTGAGTCTTGCCTGCATCTTCTGCTATCGGATAAGATATTTTCTGCTTTTATTTTTGTGTTTGTGCTCCTCTCAGTTTATCTGAAGCCACTGTTATTTGTTCATTTTCTTTTTCCTGTTTTTGCAGTGGCTGCGGCTTGGTTTTGTTCACACTGAGATCTGATTTAGTGTGTGGCGAGATCGTGTGATCTCAGTATTTTTGTAATCAGAATTGTTGGATTTTTGTAGGGTTTTCTGTGTTGCAGAAAGTAATCTCTCCTGTCCTATCCTATTTAGTCAGCTTGTGGCCCCAGCGTTTGCTCATTCTATTTTCTGTCTGTGTTCGTGCTTTCTTCTTGTCTAACCGCCATTACATGTTTGGGGGCTTCCTATTTTCTTTGGGGATCTGCTCCAGGGCAGATAGCTTTCATCTTTCTGCCTTTAGGTGTAGTTATCTCTCAGGCTGTGACGAGGCGTCTAGGATCAACGTAGGAACGCTCCACCGCTACCTCTAGTTGTGTGGTTAGTTTAGGAATCTGCAACCCATTAATTACCAACATCTCAGGTGTTCGGCTGCCCGGCTGTTGTTCCTGTCCTCCTCAGCTACCTAACATAACAGGAAACCCTCACAAGTGACCCCATTTTGGAAACTAGACCCCCTAAGGAAGTCATCTAGATCTGTGGTGAGCACTTTGAACCCCCAAGTGCTTCACACAAGTTTATAATGCCCGGGCATGAAAATAAAAAATCCAATTTTTTTCCCACAAAAATTATCTATGTCACCAATTTTTTATTTTCCCAAGGGTAACAGGAGAAATTGGACCACAAAAGTTGTTGTCCAATTTGTCCTGAGTACGCTGATACCCCATAAGTGGGGGGGAACCACTGTTTGGGCGCACGGCAGAGCTCGAAATGGAAGGAGCACCATTTGACTTTTTCCAACCAAAATTGGCTGGAATTGAGATTGGACGCGATGTGGCATTTGGAGAGCCCCTGATGTGCCTAAACAGTGGAAACCCCCACAAGAGACGCCATTTTGGAAACTAGACCCCCTAAGGAACTTATCTAGATCTGTGGTGAGCAATTTGAACCCCCAAGTGCTTCACACAAGTTTATAACGTTGAGCCGTAAAATTAAAAAATCATATTTTTTCCACAAAAATGATCTTTTCACCCCAATTTTTATTTTCCCAAGGGTAACAAGACTTCAAAAGTTATTGTGCAATTTGTCCTGAGTACGCTGATACCCCATGGGTGGGGGTAAACCACTGTTTGGGTGCATGGCAGAGCTTGGAAGGAAAGGAGCGCCGTTTGACTTTTTCAACGCAGAATTGTTTGGACGCCATGTCGTGTTTGGAGAGTTTCTGATCTGCCTAAACAGTGGAAACCCCGACAAATGACACCATTTTGGAAACTAGACCCCTCAAGGAACTTATCTAGATGTGTGCTGAGAACTTGGAACCCTCAGGTGTTTCACTAAAGTTTATAATGCCCGAGCATGAAAATAAGAAAATCATATTTTTTCCACAAACATGATCTTTTAGTCCCCAACTTTTTATTTTCCCAAGGGTAACAGGAGAAACTGGACCCCAAACGTTGTTGTCCAATTTGTCCTGAGTACGCTGATACCCAATATGTGGGAGAAAACTACTGTATGGGCACACGTCGGGGCTCGGAAGGGAAGTAGTGACGTTTTGGATTGCAGACTTTGATGGAATGGTCTGCGGGCGTCATGTCGCATTTGGAGAGCCTCTGATGTGCCTAAGCAGTGGAAACCCCCAAGTGACATCATTTTGGAAACTAGACCCCCAAGGAACTTATCTAGATGTGTGGTGAGCACTTTGAACCCCGAAGTGCTTCACAGAAGTTTATAACGTACAGCCGTAAAAATAAAAAATCCTTTTTTTTTTACAAAAATGATTTTTTTCGCCCCCAATATTTTATTTTCACAAGGGTAACAGGAGAAATTGGACCCCAAAAGTTGTTGTCCAATTTGTCCTGAGTACGCTGATACCCCATATGTGGGGGTAAACTACTGTTTGGGCGCATGGCAGAGCTCAGAAGGGAAGGAGCACCGTTTAACTTTTTCAACGCAGAATTGGCTGGAATTGAGATCAGACACCATATCACGTTTGGAGAGCCCCTGATGTGCCTAAACAGTGGAAACCCCCAAATTCTAACTCCAACCCTAACCCCAACACACCCCTAACCCTAGTCCCAACCCTAACCATAACACTAACCAGAAACCTAACCCTAACACACCCCTAACCATAATCCCAACCCTAACCCTAACTTTATCCCCAACCAGTAGCAGAGGTCGCCCCGGGCCCTGCGCTCTCAGGGGGCCCACCCAGAGCTACGCTACTGTCAGGGCCGGTGTTAGGGGCTCCTGCCTCCGGTCAATGATTATCTTTTATTTCCCCTGTGTTTGTACTGCGCATGTATCTAAAGTAACATGCAAAGTTACCAAACGCGATTACAGGGAGTCAACAGAGAAAAGGAATAGCAGGCTTCCAATCAGAGTGCACGGAGTGAGTCATGTGACTGCTCTTCTGAGGTCTGTGGAGGAGAGGGGGAAGGGAGGTCACTCACCCAATCCTGGCTGAGCGTGCTTTTCAAACCTTCCTGCTGCAGTGTGTAGAGAAGTCACCGGCTCCAGCAGCAGCCGGGACGCAGCGGGGCCCTGCATCTGACTGTGAGCTCAGCTCACTGTCTGCACTTGTCTGCGTCTGCCTGGGAGGAGCCTGACAGCCAAGGAGGCTAGGAGCAGCACCAGGACCAGAGAACGCACTCCACACAGCATGAGGACTGATGAGTATCTTGGCACGTGTCATTTACTATTTGATATGTCTAATCTGTTGGTCGAATATATACAGGTATATAAAGCAATGAAGGCTCTTACACTTGTATGTCTTGTTTATGCTGCAAGCTGGACAGAGACTGAAAACTGACATGTGATCGATAAGTGTCTTGGCACATAATTTATTTCATGCATATACAATAGCACAAAGGTAGATCAGATCTGTAGGTGTCAATATACACATACTAGTTTTCTGAAAGTTTATTGCTTGACATGATAAAAATGAAAGACTGACAAGTGGATTGACAAGTATCTTGGGAAATTACATTATATGTAGGCAGACCAAAGCATAAATAGATGTATCTGATCTGTGTATAGGCATCTAAGTTCAAGAAACCATGTTGCTTTTCAGTTTTCTCGGTTTTGCCTTCATGCCATCCCTATCTGGTGGGTTATGTTGTATATACATCCAGTAACTTACATTAATATGGCGATCCTCTTTGGCAGTGGCCAACACATTGATCATGTGGACAAGATGGCCCCATGTTAGACCAGTAACTCAGGATCAATGATTGTATTGGCTGTGGTATGGACTCAGAGTGTAATAATATTTATCTTTTTACACATTTTTTCACAGTTGCTTTTGGTGGAGCTTTTGTTTAGACATTTTAAAAGTATCTTAATAAAGTTTGTATTTTGGGGATGCTTATGTTAGAAGATAGTCCTGTATCCTTGTAAAACTATATAGTAATCTGAAGTATCTTAAATGGCCAATATGGCATGAAATGTGAAGCTGATAACAGAGAGCACTAGTAAAGAGAAAGAAGGGCTGAGCCAGTTCCCTGGATGCAGGGGTTGTGTGGGCAACAGTTCCTCACTATGGGCCTGATTCATCATCTCTCCTGCCTTGATTGACATGGCTGACGTCTCCCATGTCATTCACTGTCTGTCCAGCTCTCGCATCTGCACAGGAGGGAACAGGAGCTGCGCAGCGCAACAGACTGGATGACATAGGAGACATCAGCCACGTCAGTAAAGGTAGGAGGATGGCAAATGGGTCAGAAGAGGCTCTATATGTCCTCAATCCTCCATGCAAGGCACAAAAAAGAGCTTTTATTATACTCACAGGCGGCGCGGTCTGGGCGTCTCTAGTCTTGATCCGGCGCCTACCCTCTTCTTGTGGCTGTCCCGCTTCGTGTGGAAGATGTGTCCTACATCATGCATTCAGTGTCCTCTATCGCACTCCGTGCAGGCGCACTTTTCTTTGCCCTACTGAAGTCAGAGCACAGTATTGAAGTGCGCATGCGCCGGCTTTACTTCCAGGTCATCAGCGCCCTTTGGCCTTTCCCAGCACATACGCACTACAGTACTTAGCTCTGCTTTCAGCAGCCCAGAGAGAAGTGCGCCTGCACAGGAGCACATTGGGTGACACTGTGTGGATGACATAGAACGTGTCATCCAGATGATGCAGTAATGGAGGATGGCGATAATAAGTCAAGACCAGCTATGCCTTGGTGAGCGCAGTTGGTGAGTATAATGAGAGGTCATTTTTATGCCTTGCAGAGAGGATTGGGGACAGATTTACAGCCTTCCATATCAATGCTGCCTATGGGATGCATTACGCTATAGAGGCTGCCTATGGGGATGCATTACGCTATAGAGGCTGCCTATGGGGGCTGAATTATACTATATAGTCTTCCTATGTGAAGTGCATTACACTATAGAGTCTGCCTATGGGGAGTGCATTATACTGTAGAGTCTGCCTATGCAGGGTACATTAAACTATAGAGTCTGCCTATGGGGAGTGCATTATACTATATGAAGGCCTATGGGGAGTGCATTATACTATATAGAGTATGCCTATGGGCAGTGAATTATACTATATTGAGGACTATCTGGTGTATTATGCTATATGGAGGCTATCTAGGGGGCCACCTACTGTGTGGGGATTTTAGTGGCTGGGGCCATCATACAGTTGTTGGAGCCATTTAACAGTTTGGGGTTTTAAGGGGTCAGTATATATACAGTGACGGGGAATTATACTGTGTATAAGAGGCATCATACTGTGTTTTAGGGGAGCTGTACAGGCGGGAGACTTGGACTTTTATTAAATGTAAGTGGGCACTTATTGTTATAGAGGAACACAGGTTACTGTGTCTTTTTAAAGGGGCACACAGGGTATTATTACTTTTTAGGGTACAAAATATGGGCACTGATTTTATAGGGCACTTGCACCAGGCATTACTATATTTTAGAGGGTTGCTTTAGAATTTAGAGGTCACAACAAAAACCACACAATAGGTGCAGTAATAGGACACATACGGCTCAGCATTGGGGTATCAGCAGGATGAGGAGTTTGTGCAGGTTGGGAATAGTCCCATTGGGGTACTGTGCTGAAAATGTATAAAGTCAGATGTGTCTTTGTTGTATTCTCTGCAGCGAGTCTGGGTGGAAGAAGTTGTCATGTTGGTCTGGGGCCAGATGGAAAAGACGTGAAAAGCGAACGACTCCATCAGAAAGAACGTCAGCGGTAAGTCATTATCTGTAACTGTGCTGTGATCTCTTACATGTTCTGTAGGACTGGTATCTACCACTGACCATATGGCGGTAATATCCATGTTCGTCTTTATATAGAGATTATTTTCGTAACATCGGGTCATCTTCTGAGGTTCTCCTCCACTATTAGGGTGGTCACCCAGCTGTATCAAGGTTACCTGGTTAGGGGCCCACTGAGAAGTTTCGCCCCCACTGAGCCGAAACCTAGCTAGCCCTCTGTCCCCAACCCTAACCCTAACCCAAATGGGAAAATAGAAATACATTTTTAAATGTTATTATTTTTCCCTAACTAAGGGGGTGATAAAGGGGGGTTTGATTTCTATTTATAGCGGGTTTTTATGTTTGCTGCTGTCACAAACTAAAAGACGCTTTTTATTGCAAATAAATAGTTTTTGCATCATCACATTTTGAGAGCTGTAATTTTTCCATATTTTGGCCCACAGAGTCATTGAGGTCTTATTTTTTGCGGGACGAGTTGACGTTTTTATTGATACCATTTTTGGGCAACATGACATTTTTGATCGCTTTTTATTACGATTTTTGGTGGGCAGAATGAACAAAAACCTGCAATTCATGAATTTCTTTTAGGGGGGGCGTTTATACCGTTCAGCGTGTGGTAAAATCGATAAAAGCGGTTTTATTCTTTGGGTCAGTACGATTACGCGATACATCATTTATATCTTTTTATGTTTTGGCGCTTTTATACAATAAAAACAATTTATATAAAAAATAATTATTTTTGCATCACTTTATTCTGCGAGTTATAACTTTTTTATTTTTCGTGATGATGCTGTATGGTGGCTATTTTTTTGCGGGACAAGATGACGTTTTCAGTGGTACCATGTTTATTTATATCCGTCTTTTTGATCGTGTGATATTTCACTTTGTGTTCGGCGGTATGATGATAAAAGCATTGTTTTTTTGCCTTGTTTTTTTTTATTTTTAATGGGTTCACTAAAGGGGTTAACTAGTGGGACATTTTTATAAGGCGGGTCGTTATGGACGCGGCGATACTAAATATGTGTACTTTTATTGTTTTTTTTACATTAAGAAATTAATTTATAGGGGAATATTTTTTTTTATTCATTAGAATTTTTTTACACGTTTATTTTATATTTTTTTTACATTTTTACTTTGTCCCCAGGGTTGGGACATCACTGTATAATGTCAGATCGCTGGTTTGACAGTTTGCACAGCACTCTGTCAGACCAGCGATCTGACAGGCACTGCATCAGGCTTTCTCAGCACCTGCTCTCAGCAGGCACTGAGGAAGCGGCCTACCTGCGGACCCGGAAGGACCCGCGGCCATCTTGGATCCGGGGGGTCCTGCAGGGAGGAGGCCCTCGGAACAGCGCGATCACATCGTGCTGATCTGAGGGTCTCAGGGAGCACGCAGGGAGCCCCCTCCCTGCGCGATTCTTCCCTATGTCCCCGATACACTGCCATCATCTTTGATCGCAGTGTGTGCGGGGGTTAATGTGCGAGAGCGGTCCGTGACTGCTCTGGCACATAGTGTTGGGTGTGTGTTAGCCTGGTGTTAGGCACACGCAGTACCCTGGAGAGTGTGTGGCGGAGACAGCAGTTTTAATGCTAAAATACCCATTCACTCAACATACATAGACACACCTTAGGGTAGTGTAGTTTACTATTGAGGGAGTGGTCAGGGTGTATGTTTGTGGAGTGATTTTGAGTTCAGTTCCTGTCTTCGGACGGAGCAGACGTCTGGAGTTTAGCTGGAGGGAGGAAGCAGTCCAGCTGCTCTATCATCGTTCAGAACGTGGAGGTGGTACAGGTGGTCTAATTCACCTTAGCCTAGTCAGAGCTGTACCTCATCAGACTACATTGAAAGAAAGAAGAAGCTTAGTGCAGAAAGACTTCAGTACACTGTCTAAAGGACAGTGAAAGGTTCAGAGACGTGCTCCTGCCTAGTGATAACTGAGCATCTGTAACTAGCTCTGAAGGAAGTGAATGAAGGAAGTAACTACCCGACTTTATGCAAGTGTGAGTGCTTATGCTACCAGCGAGGACAAGGCGAAAGGCACAGTGGTTTATTGGAAAGGTTTGCGTTTGGATTGAAGAAGTCCTGCACATTGCAACCGGTCCACTGGGGACGAAGGATCACTATTAGCTTCAAGCATAGTGGTAAGAAAAACCAGGAATTTACCGGACTTAGGTCGCGGCAAACAAGCCCCTTATAGTCAGTACTTTAACTGGAGTCGGGTGGAATAGGGACTTTGAGTCAAGCGCAGACAAAAGCAAGAACCTAGTTTCATCAATAGGAAGGCTCCTACCACAAAACTGACTGGGCGGTACAGCTATGGATTAGCTGGAGTATTGAGGGAACTACGCTTCAGGCTGGTTGTACTCATTGTGTTGAAAGTAACGGAGGCCCCTAACTTGTCCAGCTGCTGTCTCAAGATACACTCTCCTTGGATCAGCCTCCCCGGGACCTGCCTTATATCTTGCAAGTAAAGGTATGGAAAGACGCTGACCGTGTGAGACTGAGTTATTATTGCATGCCCGCACAATCCCTACCTAACTACCGACCTGAGGGAAGAGTCCTACCTGTAGGGGACCCGACATCTAGCTGCCTCACCATCCCATCAGAGATCTACAGCAGCGCTGGTACAACTTACCAGAAGACTACAGTGGGTCTCACGAACTGTATTAAATCTATGCCCTGTAAATATTCCCCAACATACGCCAGACCGCCAGGGCCACAGACGAGCCACAGCTACCTGTGACAAAATCCCCATAGAATTCTACGGGCTCGGCTCTGAGTACCCTTTTGCCCTGGTAACCACAATTGTGGTGGCGGGTCGACACAAAAACTTTGGCGTTCACGAACAGGATACGAAACTTGGTTCAGGCCCAGAGATGAAGTGGCTGCATTTGGGAATTGGGTGTTCACTGTTTTGGAGCACATAGAACGTTCATCCAGATATGCAGACATGGAGGATGGCGATAATAAGTCAAGCCAGTATCCTTTGGGTGAGCCAGTTGGTGAGTATAATGAGAGGTCATTTTTATGCCTTGCAGAGAGGATTGCGGACGCATTTACAGCCTTCCTATCAATGCTCCTTGGGGAGCTAGAGAGGCTGCAGGACATTACGCTATAGCGGCTGCTATGGGGGCTGAATTTCTTATATCTTCCTATGTAGAAGTGCATACACTATAGAGTCTGCCTATGGGAGTGCATTATACTGTAGAGTCTGCCTATGCAGGGTACATTAAACTATTAGAGTCTGCCTATGGGGAGTGCATTATACTATATGAAGCCTATGGGAGAGTGCATTATACCTATTTAGAGTCTGCTAGGGCAGTGCATTATACTATATTGAGGACTATCTGGTGTATTAGCTATATGGAGGCTATCTAGGGGGCCACCATACAGTGTGGGCTATAGTGGCGGGCCCATCAACAGTGTTGAGCCATTTAACAGTTTGGGGATTTTAAGGGGTCGTATTCAGTGACGGGGAATTATACGTGTACAGAGAGCATCATACTGGTATAGGGGAGCTGTACAGGCGGAGACTTGGGACATTAAAGAAGTGGGCACTTATTGTTTAGAGGAACACAGTTACTGTGTCTGTTAGGGGCACACAGGGTAATATACTTTTTAGGGTACAAAATATGGGCACTGATTTTGTAGGGCATTGCACCAGGCATTATATTTTTAGAGGGTTGCTTTAGAATTTGAGGTCAACAGAACCACACAATAGGGCAGTAATAGGGACACAAGGCCAGCATTGGGGTATCACAGGATGAGAGTTGTGCAGGTTGGGAATAGTCCATTGGGGACGTGTGAATTGAAAGTCAGTGTGTCTTTTTTCGTATCTCTGCAGCGGTCTGGTGGAAGAAGTTGTCATGTTGGTCTGGCGCCAGATGGAAAGACGTCGAAAGCGAACGATCCATCGAAAGAACGTCAGCTCCGGTAAGTCATTACTGTAACTGTGCTGATCTCTTACATGTTCTGTAGGACTGAGTACAGTCCACTGCCATAATGGCGGTATATCCATGTTCGTCTTATAGGATTATTTCAGTAACATCGCGGTCATCAACGAGGTTCCCTCCACTATTGGGTCATCACCCAGCTGTAATCAAGTTACCTGGTTAGGGCCACTGAGAAGTTCGCACCCCTGAGCGAAACCCTAGCTCGCCTTGTCCCACCCTAACCCTAACCCTATGGGAAAATAGAAATACATTTTTAAATGTTCATTATTTTTGCCTAATAAGGGGTTATAGGGGGGTTTGATTTACTATTTATAGCGGGTTTTTATGTTTGGGCTGTCACAAACTAAAAGAGTTTTTATTGCAAAAATGTTTTGTCATCAATTTTGAGAGCTATATTTTTCCATATTTTGGCCACAGAGTCATTTGAGGTTTATTTTTTTGCGGGACGAGTTGACGTTTTTATTGATACCATTTTGGGCACATGAAAATTTTGACGCTTTTATATTGATTTTTGCAGAATGACAAAACCTGCAATTCTGAATTTCTTTTAGGGGGGGCGTTTATTACGTTCAGCGTGTGGTAAATCGATTAAAGCGGTTTTATTCCTTTGGGTAAAAGTACGATTAGGCGATACATGCATTTATATCTTTTTATGTTTTGGCGCTTTTATAAATAAAAACAATTATATATAAAAATATTATTTTTGCATCACTTTATTTTGCGAGCTATAACTTTTTTATTTTTCGCTAGTGATGCTGTATGGTGTATTTTTTTGGGGGACAAGATGACGTTTTCAGTGGTACCATGTTTATTCTATATCCGTCTTTTGATGTGATTTTCACTTTGTGTTCGGCGGTATGTTTGTAAGCATTGTTTTTTGCCTTGTTTTTTATTTAATGGTCACTAAAGGGGTTAACTAGTGGGACAGTTTAATGTATAATGGCGGGTCTTATGACGCGGCTATAAATTGTGTACTTTTGGATTGTTGTGTAATTAAGAAATTAATTTATAGGGAATATTTTTTTTTATTCATTTAGGAATTTTTTTTACACGTTTATTTTTATTTTTTTTACATTTTTACTTTGTCCCAGGGTGGGACATCACTGTATAATGTCAGATCGCTGGTTTGACAGTTGCACAGCACTCTGTCAGACCAGCGATCTGACAGGCAACTGCATCAGGCTTTCCAGCACTGCTCTCAGCAGGCACTGAAGGAAGCGGCCTCCTGCAGGACCCGGAGGACCCGTGGCCATCTTGGATCCGGGGTCTGCAGGGAGGAGGCCCTCGGAACAAGCGCGATCACATCGTGCTGATCTGAGGGTCTCAGGGAAGCACGCAGGGAGCCCCCTCCTGCGCGATTCTTCCCTATGTCCCCGATCACTGCCATCATCTTGATCGCAGTGTGGCGGGGGTTAATGTGCGAGAGCGGTCCGTGACTGCTCCTGGCACATAGTGCTGGGTGTCAGTTGTGATAATCATCTGACACCCGGCCATGAATCCACTGCGCTCCCCCAGGAGTTGCAGCTGATCGCTTATGAACGTGCTATCCGTCCTTGGGAATTAAGTCCCAGGGCACATGGACGGGATAGTACATCAGATGACAGAAAGGGGTTAAATGGAAGTCCGATGCCCCCTGTCTCATACTCACCTTCCGCTGCCTTCATTGGTCTCCAGCATTTCTCCAGTTCGTCCCGTGAAAGTGACCTGCTCGCAGCTCTAGGTTTTCATGGAGCGGCGCAGGGTCACTTTTCGGTACAAGTCTATGAGAGCCCCGTCCTGCCTCTTTCTGGCTCTCATAGACTTATGTATTGGCAGAACTTGCTACATGTGAGACCGTGTAACGAGACTGAGTGGCGTTCACTGGCTAGCTTCAGAAGCGCCGCTATAAAAAATGGAAAACACTGTGGAACCGGAGTCTGGCTGGCTGAAAACGCTTGGACCTGAAGGGACGCTGGGTAGTGGTACGGAGATATCCACTTGAGCTCGTGGTGACTTCTACTGCTGATGCGTCCTAATTAGTCCCAGACGACATAGATAAAAAATCAAAGTATGTCACCGTTCGGACATGCTAGTTCCAGTGTCATACAAATTTAGCATTGTTCCTAGCGCGCGGTTTCAGGAATATGATCCATTGGGATCGCCTCGACGAGTTGACCGATGTAACTTGATCCTGCGACTGCTTAACTGGCTGGGGCCAGGCAAACCTGACCACCTCATAAGCCAACATAAGACTGTGAGACGGTGACATTTTCAGGACAATTTGTAGAATTGGACCAAAATGGAGAAAATGGTATAAAATACTAAAAAAGCCAATGCTTACATGATAAATCCTGTACTGTACCAATGACATTAGCGACTACCCACGTGACCGCTGCAACTAATCACAGTCTGTGTGCCATTTAATTATTATGATTTATTTATTCCATAATGCTTTACTTGAGAAAAGGGGTATACATAATAAAAAACAAGTACAATAATCTTGAATACCAGTCACGACTGGTCCAGGAGGAGAGAGGACCCTGCCTAGGAGGGATCACAGTCTACAAGGGATGGGTGAGGATACAGTAGGTGAGGGCAGAGCTGGTCGGGCAGCGGTATGGCGAGCAATGGTTAGGGTAAGTTGTAGGCTTGTCGGAAGATGCAGGTCTTCAGGTTCCTTTTGAAGGTTTCCACGGTAGGCGAGAGTCTGATGTGTTGGGTAGAGAATTCCAGAGTAGAAGGGATATACAGGAGAAATCTAATATGCGATTGTGGGAAGAGGGTGTGTAGAGAAGGAGATCTTGTGAGAATCGGAGGTTGCGTGCAGGTAAGTACCATGAGACCAGGTCTGTGGATGGCTTTGTATGCCATGGTTAAGGTTTTGAACTGGAGTCTCTGGGTAATGGGGAGCCAGTGAAGGCATTAACTCCTTCCCGACCTGTGACGCCACGTAGGCGTCATGAAAGTCAGTGCCAATCCGACCATGACGCCTATGTGGCGTCATGAAAGGATCGCGTCCCTGCGGGTCGGGTGACCGGGGTCACTGAAAGGTCACCCGACCCGCCGGCACAGGACCCTTTGTGCTTCACCACAGGGGGGTTGGCTTAACCCCCCCGTGGCCACGATCGCTCTGATTGGCTGTTAAAAGTGAAACAGCCAATCAGAGCAATCTGTAATATTTCACCAATATAATTGGTGAAATATTACAATCCAGCCATGGCCGATGCTGCAATAGCATCTGCCATGGCTGGACACCGAGCCCTGACCCCCCCACACGGATTCACGGCGGCGATCGGCAGCCGCCACCGAAAGATGGCAGCGGTCGGTCACCGCCGTCACTAAAAGCTCCCCTCGTCCTGGCCTCCGCTGCCCCCACCTTCCGATCCCCCCCCCTCACTTCCGACCCCCATACTCACCTTTCCCGGTCCACCGATGTCCCTGGATCCTTCCCGGCGGCTGCCCGGGATTCTTCATGGGCGCCGCCATCTTGGAAAATGGCGGGCGCATGCGCAGTGCGCCCGCCGGCCGGCGCATGCGCAGTGCGCCCTGCCTAGTCAAAAAATTTATTTTGATCACTGTGATAAACTGTCACAGTGATCAAAATAAAAAAAAGTAAGTGAACCCCCCTGTCATAGGTAGGGAAAAATAATAAAGAATTTTTTTTTTTCCTATTAGGCCCTGTGCACACGTTGCGGATTTTGCTGCGGATCCGCAGCTGATTTCTCTGCTGATCCGCAGCTGATTTCTCTGCTGATCCGCAGCGGATTTCGCTGCTGATCCGCAGCGGATTTCGCTGCTGATCCGCAGCTGATTTCGCTGCTGATCCGCAGCTGATTTCGCTGCTGATCCGCAGCTGATTTCGCTGCTGATCCTCAGCTGATTTCGCTGCTGATCCGCAGCGGATTTCGCTGCTGATCCGCAGCTGATCCTGAAACCATGTACAGTACAATGCAAATAAATGGTAAAAAAAAAACGCTGTGCACATGCTGCAGATTTTTCAGCGCGGATTTGCTGCAGTTTTAAATCCGCAGCATGTCAATTCTTTGTGCGGATTCCGCAGCGATTTTACACCTATTCCATTATAGGCGTAAAACCGCAGAGAAAAACCGCAGCAAATCCACGCTAAATACGCAGGTAAAAGGCAGGTCGTTTTACCTGCGGATTTTAGAAAAATCCGCAAGTGAATCCGCAACGTGTGCACGGGGCCTTAGGGTCAGGCTGGGTTCATATTGCATTATGGCAGTCCGTTAGATGGACTGCGTTTCACCGCATGTAACTGTGTAACGCAGTCCGTTAACGCTGCCATTCACCCCATTTGTGTGCGCATCGCAACGCATGCCATGAAGCGGCATGCGTTCGCGACGTGTCGTCATTCAGTGACGGAGCCTTGGACGCAGGCTGCAGCGTCTGGGCTCCATCACCGCTAGCACAGATGAATCATCGCTGATTCCTCTGCACTAGCAGGTATAGCATAACGCGATCGCGTTATGCTATACCGTTACCAGCCCGTCAACGCTACGTGTTGAACGGGCTGGTAAAACGCAATATGAACCCAGCCTTAGGGTTAGAACTAGGGTTAGGGTTAGAACTAGGGTAAGGGTTAGAACTAGGGTAAGGGTTAGAACTAGGGTTAGGGTTGGAATTAGGGTTAGGGTTGGAATTAGGGTTAAGGTTGGGATTAGGGTTAGGGTTGGGATAAGCGTTAGGGGTGTTTTGGGGTTAGGGTTGGGATTAGGGTTAGGCTTGTGGTTAGGTTTATGGTTAGAGTTGGGATTAGGGTTAGGGGTGTGTTGGGGTTAGGGTTATGGTTAGGGTTTGTATTAGGGTTAGGGGTGTGTAGGGGTTAGGGTTGGGGTTAGGGGTGTGTTGGGGTTAGGGTTGGAGTTAGAATTGAGGGGTTTCCACTATTTAGGTACATCAGGGGATCTCCATACGCGACATGGCGCCACCATTGATTCCTGCAAATTTTGCGTTCAAAAAGTCAAACAGTGCTTCCTTTATTCCAAGCCCCGACGTGTGCCCAAACAGTGGTTTACCCCCACATATGGGGTATCAGCGTACTCGGGAAAAATTGCACAACAACTTTGGGGGTCTAATTTCTCCTGTTACTGTTGGGAAAAAAAATTGGGGACTAAAAAAGTTATTTTTGTGGAAAAAAAATGATTTTTTATTTTCACGGCTCTGCGTTATAAACTTCTGTGAAGAACTTGGGGGTTCAAAGTGCTCACCACACATCTAGATAAGTTCCTTGAGGGGTCTAGTTTCCAAAATGGGGTCACTTGTGGGGAGTTTATACTGTTTAGGCACATCAGGGACTCTGCAAACGTAACATGACGCCCGCAGACCATTCCATCAAGTCGGCAATTCAAAACGTCACTACTTCCCTTCCAAGCCCCGAAGTGTGCCCATAC
>JARQOD010005177.1:0-49688 GCA_033576555.1 Oophaga sylvatica | reverse complement strand
TCCATTATATTTGCCAAAAATCGAATCTATTAGTGTGACGCGCTTCCATTCGTATACAATACATTGGTTGCAAACACTATAGAAGTAGACAAAGGGGCCTTTCACAGCTACTGAACAGTTGTGTTTCAGTGTTCACTGTAGTCTGTGAACTTTTCATTTTTTGAGTGCAGATCACGCTCCAGTTAGTTCTTCAACTACTGCTGGTTGTAGTCTGCTGAGCGTGTGTCACTGCCTCATCCTTCACTAATTGGTGCTGCTCCATTATATTTGCCAAAAATCTAATCTATTAGTGTGACGCGCTTCCATCCGTATACAATACATTGGTTGCAAACACTATAGAAGTAGACAAAGGGGCGTTTCACAGCTACTGAACAGTTGTGTTTCAGTGTTCACTGTAGTCTGTGAGATTTTCATTTTTTGAGTGCAGATCACGCTCCAGTTAGTTCTTCAACTACTGCTGGTTGTAGTCTGCTGAGCGTGTGTCACTGCCTCATCCTTCACTAATTGGTGCTGCTCCATTATATTTGCCAAAAATATAATCTATTAGTGTGACGCGCTTCCATCCGTATACAATACATTGGTTGCAAACACTATAGAAGTAGACAAAGGGGCGTTTCACAGCTACTGAACAGTTGTGTTTCAGTGTTCACTGTAGTCTGTGAGCTTTTCATTTTTTGAGTGCAGATCACGCTCCAGTTAGTTCTTCAACTACTGCTGGTTGAAGTCTGCTGAGCGTGTGTCACTGCCTCATCCTCCACTAATTGGTGCTGCTCCATTATATTTGCCAAAAATCTAATCTATTAGTGTGACGCGCTTCCATCCGTATACAATACATTGGTTGCAAACACTATAGAAGTAGACAAAGGGGCGTTTCACAGCTACTGAACAGTTGTGTTTCAGTGTTCACTGTAGTCTGTGAGCTTTTCATTTTTTGAGTGCAGATCACGCTCCAGTTAGTTCTTCAACTACTGCTGGTTGTAGTCTGCTGAGCGTGTGTCACTGCCTCATCCTTCACTAATTGGTGCTGCTCCATTATATTTGCCAAAAATCTAATCTATTAGTGTGACGCGCTTCCATCCGTATACAATACATTGGTTGCAAACACTATAGAAGTAGACAAAGGGGCGTTTCACAGCTACTGAACAGTTGTGTTTCAGTGTTCACTGTAGTCTGTGAGCTTTTCATTTTTTGAGTGCAGATCACGCTCCAGTTAGTTCTTCAACTACTGCTGGTTGTAGTCTGCTGAGCGTGTGTCACTGCCTCATCCTTCACTAATTGGTGCTGCTCCATTATATTTGCCAAAAATCTAATCTATTAGTGTGACGCGCTTCCATCCGTATACAATACATTGGTTGCAAACACTATAGAAGTAGACAAAGGGCCTTTCACAGCTACTGAACAGTTGTGTTTCAGTGTTCACTGTAGTCTGTGAGCTTTTCATTTTTTGAGTGCAGATCACGCTCCAGTTAGTTCTTCAACTACTGCTGGTTGTAGTCTGCTGAGCGTGTGTCACTGCCTCATCCTTCACTAATTGGTGCTGCTCCATTATATTTGAAAAAAATCTAATCTATTAGTGTGACGCGCTTCCATCCGTATACAATACATTGGTTGCAAACACTATAGAAGTACACAAAGGGGCCTTTCACAGCTACTGAACAGTTGTCTGCAGTGTTCACTGCAGTCTCTGAGGAATAACCACACTTAGGCCTTATAACTTTTCTGACTTTCTTTATCAATCTACCAAGATGAAGAAGGCAGGGAGTAAGGCACGTGGTCGTGGCCGGGAGTTTCAGCAGGGAGAGGACGTGGGGATCCTGTGGCTGCTGCCGCACCCAGTGACACAGCATCCACCAGTTTTCCCCGTGAGCGTTCCTTTATGCGCACTTTTGTAGAAGCTCAGCGTACCCCTCTGCTGCGGGAAGAACAAATTGAAGCCGTTGTTGGTTGGATGGCAGCCAATGCATCGACTTCAATTGCTTCCACCTCCTCTCAGGACCACAGCACTGTTGAACAACCATCTGTCTCTTCACCGCCTGCCAAATTGCCCAGGCAGTCAGAGAGTTATGAACTGGAGCCAGCTGAGTCTCTGCTTCTGTTCTCAGAATCTGTTGGCTTGGAAACAGGGGCCCAGCCAAGCAGCATTCTGGAATGTGAAGAAGAGGCAGTATGCAGTGATGCGCAACAGCTGTGTCTCTCTGAATGTGAAGAGGCGGGTGAGCCAGTGCCGATGGTCAGCACACCGCAGAACGCATCTGATGATGATGAGACTCAGGTGCCATTTTCTGTTGAGCAAGGTGCTGGCCAGACCACCCAACAGCAGCAGGTGTTGGAAGAGGGTAGTGGAGATGATGAGGTCCAAGACCCAACATGGCGTGAGGAACAGGAAGGTGGTGGTAGCAGCTCTGAGGAAGAGATTGCCCCAACGGTCCAAACAGTAAGGAGAGGTAGGCTGCAGACTCGGTTGCCTGTACCCTCCAGTTTGGCACCCGTTCGTAGCAGTTCTCTTCCAACAGCCAAACCGGGCGCTCCCAGGACTTGCACTGCGTGGTCCTTTTTTGACACACTTGCAGATGATATTTGCTATGTCAAATGCAAGCTGTGTAATCAAAAAGTTAAAAGAGGTAAAAATATCAGTAACCTCAATACCACAAATATGTGGAAACATGTACGGACAAAGCACGTAGCTGAGTTACAAAGACACACTGGAGATGTAGGCCAACCTACAGCAGCACCTACATCTTCAGCTCGTGTTGGAGCCTCTTCCTCCAGCTCACACACAGCTGGTTCGGCTTCCTCACAGGATCGCCATGGAAGAACCTCTGTAACTGTTGTCCAGAGACCCAGTGTTATTCCACCCACAGCTGCAAGTTCCCTGTCATCCTCACACTCCCAGGCCACAAAACAGCCATCGGTAGCACAGGCATGGGATAAAAGACGGCCATACTCGGCAAACCATCCACGAGCACAGGCTCTGAATGCTGGCATTGCAAAACTCCTGTCCCTTGAAATGCTGTCATTCAGGCTGGTGGAGACTGACAGTTTCCGTGACTTAATGTCATTGGCAGTCCCACAATACAATGTGCCCAGCCGATTTTATTTCAGCAGGCAAGCCGTCCCTGGTCTGCAAAAGCATGTTGAGGGAAAAATTAAACATGCGCTACTAAACGCCGTCAGTAGCAAGGTCCACCTGACCACCGATGCGTGGACCAGTACCCATGGCCAGGGACGATACCTTTCCCTCACTGCCCATTGGGTCAATGTTGTGGAGCCGGGTACAGATCTTGCGAGTGGCGCTGTACGTGTTCTGCCAACTCCAAGGATTGCAGGAATCAAGTCTGTCCACATTGACTCCTCCTCCTACTCCAGTTCCTCAGAATCATCGCTGCAGGAGCCGTCACGGTCTACCTCCACATGGACCCGTGAACGTTTACCTGATGCGACCGATATGAGCACAGCCGTGGCCAAACGTCAACAGGCCGTCCTGAAATTAATTTATATGGGGAATCGAAGCCACACAGCGCAGGAGCTCTGGAATGCCATCAAGCAGGAGAGCGACGTGTGGTTTTTGCCAGCGAATCTCCAGCCAGGCTTGGTAGTGTGTGACAATGGCCGAAATCTGGTGGCAGCTCTGGGCCTTGGCAACCTCACTCACATACCATGTCTGGCACATGTGCTCAACTTGGTCGTGCAGAATTTTTTGAGGGACTATCCGGATCTTGATGCACTGCTGCACAAGGTCCGCCTAGAGTGCGCTCACTTGCGACGTTCCAGCATGGCCAGATCGCGCATTGCAGCTCTGCAACGCAGATTTCGCCTTCCTGAACATCGCATCATATGTGACGTACCCACCAGGTGGAATTCCACGTTACATATGTTGGAGCGGTTGTGTGAGCAGCAGCCAGCAGTAATGGAGTATCAGCTGCATCAGGCGCAATCAACTCGCAATTTGCGTCGTTCACACTTCACCACTACTGAGTGGGCCTCTATGAAGGACATCTGCCACGTTTTGCGTGCGTTTGATGAGTCAACGCGGATGGCGAGTGCAGATGATGCACTAGTCAGCCTGACTGTCCCCCTTATCTGCCTGCTTCAAAAAACACTGCAAGCAATAAGGGATGAGGTTTTGGAAGAGGTGGAGGATGAGGAGTCACAAATTCCATCACCTTCTGGACAGTCAGCGCAACGTGGTTCCTCACAAAGGGCTGGGCAGTGTTCACTTTGTGAGGAGGATGAGTCAATGGAGGAGGAAGACATCGCTCCAGAGGGAGGTACACAACGCTCTAGTCAGTATGTAGAGCGAGGGTGGGGTGATGCAGAGCAGTCAGAGATGACGCCTCTTGCAGGGGACAGCGTTTCTTGGCCAGTTGGGAGTCTGCAGCACATGGTTGATTTCATGCTGCAGTGCCTGAGAAACGACCGCCGCATCGCCCACATTCTCACCACGTCTGATTATTGGGTGTACACCCTCCTAGACCCTCGCTACCAGGACAACTTACAAAGCCTCATCACACCGTTGAACCGGGAGCGTAAAATGCGGGAGTACCAAGACATACTGGTGCAATCCATAATGTTCTCCATTCCAGCCGAGAGCACTGCTGCTGCTACTGCTTTACAAAGCAGCTCTGTGCGTCGAGGCAGTGGAGAGAGCTCTGCAACAAGAGGGAGCACAAGCAGCGCCTCTGCACAGGGCAAGACCAGTATGTTCCAAATGTGGCGAAGTTTTGTGGCAGCACCACCAATGTCTACACCATCCGAGACGGCTCCAGTCAGCAGGAGGCAACGTTTCCGTAAGATGGTTACAGACTACATGTCTTTCCCTCACAGTGTACTCCCAGATGGCTCTTCCCCATTCAAGTTTTGGGTCTCTAAGCTGGATACATGGCCAGAGCTTAGCCAGTATGCATTGGAGGTGCTGGCTTGCCCTGCTGCCAGTGTATTATCGGAGCGCGTCTTTAGTGCCGCAGGTGGTGTACTAACAGACCGTCGCATCCGACTATCCTCCGATAATGTAGACCGGCTTACTTTTCTGAAAATGAACAAGGCATGGATCTCGCCAGAATTTGTCTGTCCGTTTTCAGATTAAATAACTGGTTCGCAACGTTATCCATGTCTCCTGTTCCCTACACATGCACAGAAAAACCCATGTCGAACATGCTCCAAATAGGGAAGAGCCGTCACCCTGATTGTTATGCTTAAAACAGGAAATTGTGAAGTTTTCCAGGCCTAGAATGATACATTTTTATGACAAATATGGACAAATAATAATTTGTCATCACAGCGCATATCTGCACATGTCTATTATAAATGGTAACAAAAACTAAAACAGTCTTCACTTTTTTAAATTAATGCATAAAAGTACATTTCATACTTATCAATTAATGCTTTTTAAGGAACTTTATCTGTACCTGTAAGATAATGCAGTCAATGGATGTACAAATCATAAAATCCTCATAATCATCATCACGATTTTTATTTATGACAGACATTATAAAATACACATACTGATGCCAACTGTAACTTCACACACCATATATGAAATGGCCAGCATCTAAACCTGGTAATAATGTGCAATAATAAATTATTACATCTATAAAGTGCATCATGCATACTGACAATAGGTAGTACTAGTTATACCTGCAAGTGCTGTTGAAACAACCACAACAGATATAAATTAATAATGGTATATAGGTATCACAGTGCATAGTTACTCATGGACAATGTCGATGTAATACTGTACCTCAATAAAGTCAGCGTGAACCATTATGCTTGTTAGTCTTGTAGATTGTTAAAGAGGGAACAGTCTTTTTTTGTTGGTCATAGGTGGAGTATTAGACAGTAAATGATTACTGCTGTTGTATTTTTGGCGTCCCTAGGGCGCAATAACGCTGCGTAACGTCACATTTTATAGAGTCATCTAATTGGCAAAAATTACTGCTGCTAACTACAACTTCAACTTCAAACGTCTCATACTAGGCCTCTGCCTACACCCTCCTTGACCCTGGGCTTCAACAGCGCCAGTTGCTGCTCAGAAGTGTTAGATGCACAGATGAAAACAATCGCTGATGTGTTTGTGGGGTTCAGTAACGCCTGCTGTTCCCCTGCTGTGTGTCTGGCAAAAATTACTGCTGCTAACTACAACTTCAACTTCAAACGTCTCATACTAGGCCTCTGCCTACACCCTCCTTGACCCTGGGCTTCAACAGCGCCAGTTGCTGCTCAGAAGTGTTAGATGCACAGATGAAAACAATCGCTGATGTGTTTGTGGGGTTCAGTAACGCCTGCTGTTCCCCTGCTGTGTGTCTGGCAAAAATTACTGCTGCTAACTACAACTTCAACTTCAAACGTCTCATACTAGGCCTCTGCCTACACCCTCCTTGACCCTGGGCTTCAACAGCGCCAGTTGCTGCTCAGAAGTGTTAGATGCACAGATGAAAACAATCGCTGATGTGTTTGTGGGGTTCAGTAACGCCTGCTGTTCCCCTGCTGTGTGTCTGGCAAAAATTACTGCTGCTAACTACAACTTCAACTTCAAACGTCTCATACTAGGCCTCTGCCTACACCCTCCTTGACCCTGGGCTTCAACAGCGCCAGTTGCTGCTCAGAAGTGTTAGATGCACAGATGAAAACAATCGCTGATGTGTTTGTGGGGTTCAGTAATGCCTGCTGTTCCCCTGCTGTGTGTCCGGCAAAAATTACTGCTAGCTACCTAATCATGGTGAAAAAAACCTGACATCTCAAAGTGTCTAGTGCTACACATAGATATGAGGCTACACCCTGATTTCTAAGCTGTAAACATTTGAAACGTCAACTTTCAAACCATAAAATGATTAGTCTTTGTCACAAATCTGTAACAAAATAAATGTGACATATTATTACAGATATGCACATGTCGAAAACAAATGCAAACACAAAATCCTACTTATGCTATAGGATACTGATGGTCAACCTTGTCACTCCATAGCTTAGACAAATCCAACTCACATCATGATGACTCCAATGCTGCAATGTTGGAAGTGCATAATGTGGGTTGAACTTTGACAACTGCTGCAGTGCGAAGGTTATACTTCAGTGTTCTTGCCTTTGAAATAAAAGCATACAAGTTAATATAATAATCCAATGTTGATTAAGGGACGTGATGTACACGTGTAATATTGTGCAAACAATGCATGTAGGAATAGTCCTCTTCAACATTACTTATATTTGTGTCATTTTAAAAAAATACATATTTGATTAGAAAGTTAACAGCCCATATCATAAAGGTCCTTCATGTAAACATGATAATCGCTTACAAAAATCATGCATTACCTTGGTAAAGTCAATAGTGCATAGTCACAATAGCAAAATAATACCTGTAAGTGGTGCTGAAAGAACGACAACTGATAGAATACGTGAATGATATATATTTATCAGACTGAATAGCGACATCTGTACAATGTCGATATAATACTGTACCTTAACAAAACAGCTGTGTCACACCTCACACTCGTTTTTTCTTGTAGCTTGTTATGTAATAGGGCACATGCGTGTATGTTTCATCATAGGTGCATGTTTACTGAGTAAAGCAGTCATGACAACGCCTTTGTGTTGTCGGTACGCTTGCGATGATGAACGATGCGCACCGTGAATGTTAGTCTGCGTCATAAGACGTACAGACGCTCCAATACCCAACGCGTCACAGCAGGAAGCCAGTCTGTGCGTCCAAACAGAGGCGCAACCATACATGCACGTAACCTTTTATAAAGCTAGATAAAAAAAAGGATGTAGTAACGCACACTTTATTGAGGTACAGTATTACATCGCCATTCACCATCTGTGGCTATGCAGTCTCATCTATATATACCTTATCTATCCGTTGTCATGCTTGCAAGTCCACAGTCAGGCATAAATATCTGTTTTCACTCTGCACTATGCACTTTTTAAATTTTCGTTTTGTTAATATAAATGATTGGCACATATTATCAGTATTACATGATGGAAATTTTAGATATTTTTTAAAAAATTGTAGTTATATTATTCACCAAATGTAAAGTTTTATGAATGTCAAAGAAAACTTGTAATGCTGATTATGTTTTTAAGTCAGCCATTCATTGTCTACACAATAAAAATGGTGTACATACTGTTACTTACCCATCATTAATGGATTCTGATGTGTACTTGTATGCTTTTATTTTAAACCGTATCGCAGATTATTTAACCTATTTTAATTGTGGTTTGCATTGCTTTTCAACATGTTAATGTATGCGTTTATGTTTGTAAATTTTTAATTTACATATATTTTTTTAAGTTAAATCATCATCTTATGGTACTAAAGTTTATATTTCTCTTGTTTGGAGTATAGACATTTTTAATTGACACGTAACAAGGAAAATACTTGATATAGTATTTAAACATCCTCCTTGACCCTGGGCTACAACACCGCCAGTTGTAACTCGGAAGTGCTGTTAGCACAGTCTACACTTGCTCCTGTGTTACTGGGGTTCAGTAATGTCAGCTGTTCCCCTGCTGTGTGAACGGCAAAAAGTCCTGCTGCCTCCACCATGTTCTCTTCTCATCCCTGGGCTACAACACCGCCAGTTGTAGCTCGGAAGTGCTGTTAGCACAGTGAACACTTGCTCCTGTGTTACTGGGGTTCAGTAATGTCAGCTGTTCCCCTGCTGTGTGAACGGCAAAAAGTCCTGCTGCCTCCACCCTGTTCTCGTCTCATCCCTGGGCTACAACACTGCCAGTTGTAGCTCGGAAGTGCTGTTAGCACAGTGAACACTTGCTCCTGTGTTACTGGGGTTCAGTAATGTCAGCTGTTCCCCTGCTGTGTGAACGGCAAAAAGTCCTGCTGTCTCCACCATGTTCTCTTCTCATCCCTGGGCTACAACACCGCCAGTTGTTGCTCGGAAGTGCTGTTAGCACAGTGAACACTTGCTCCTGTGTTACTGGGTTCAGTAATGTCAGCTGTTCCCCTGCTGTGTGTACGGCAAAAAGTCTTGCTGCCTCCACCATGTTCTCTTCTCATCCCTGGGCTACAACACCGCCAGTTGTAGCTCGGAAGTGCTGTTAGCACAGTGAACACTTGCTCCTGTGTTACTGGGGTTCAGTAATGTCAGCTGTTCCCTGCTGTGTGAACGGCAAAAAGTCCTGCTGCCTCCACCATGTTCTCTTCTCATCCCTGGGCTACAACACCGCCAGTTGTTGCTCGGAAGTGCTGTTAGCACAGTGAACACTTGCTCCTGTGTTACTGGGGTTCAGTAATGTCAGCTGTTCCCCTGCTGTGTGAACGGCAAAAAGTCCTGCTGCCTCCACCCTGTTCTCTTCTCATCCCTGGGCTACAACACCGCCAGTTGTTGCTCGGAAGTGCTGTTAGCACAGTGAACACTTGCTCCTGTGTTACTGGGGTTCAGTAATGTCAGCTGTTCCCCTGCTGTGTGAACGGCAAAAAGTCCTGCTGCCTCCACCATGTTCTCTTCTCATCCCTGGGCTACAACACCGCCAGTTGTAGCTCGGAAGTGCTGTTAGCACAGTGAACACTTGCTCCTGTGTTACTGGGGTTCAGTAATGTCAGCTGTTCCCCTGCTGTGTGAACGGCAAAAAGTCCTGCTGCCTCCACCATGTTCTCTTCTCATCCCTGGGCTACAACACCGCCAGTTGTAGCTCGGAAGTGCTGTTAGCACAGTGAACACTTGCTCCTGTGTTACTGGGGTTCAGTAATGTCAGCTGTTCCCCTGCTGTGTGAACGGCAAAAAGTCCTGCTGCCTCTGTATCGACCCGCCACCACAATTGTGGATTACCAGAGCAATGGGGTACTCAGAGCCGAGCCCATGGAAGTCTATGGGGTTGTCACGGGTAGCGGTGGCTCGGTCTGTGGCCCTGGCGGTCTGGCGTATGTTGGGGGGTATATTTACAGGGGATAGATATATTTACAGTTCGTGACGCCACCTGTAGTTTTCTGATAATTTATACCAGCGCTGCTGTAGATCTCTGAGGGGATGGTGTGGCAGCTAGATGTCGGGTCCCCTACAGGTGGGACTCTTCCCTCAGGTCGATAGTTATGGTGGGGTTGTGCAGGGATGTAATTGAATAACACAGTCTCACACATCAGCGTCTTTCCATACCTTTTACTTGTCAGATGGTTAGGCAGGTCCCAGGGAGGCTGATCCAATGGAGAATGTGCTTTGAGGTAGCAGCTGAACAAGTTAGGGGCCTCCTTTACTTTCACAATGGTGATGAGTCCAACCAGCATAAAGCGTAGTTCCCTCCAAAACTCCAGCTATTTCAAAGCTGTACTGCCCGGTCAGTTTTGTGGTTGGAGCCTTCCTATGAGAGAGCTGAGTTCCTAATTCTTGTCGTGCACTGACTCAAGGTTCTCACTCCCCCTGACCCCAGTTACGTACCGACACTCCAAGGGCTGCTTTCTGTTACCTAAGGTCCAGTAAGCCTCTGGTTTTTCTACCACTATGCGTGAAGCTATAGTGACACTTTCGGTCCCCAGTGACCGGTGACAATGTGCAGGACTTCTCCAATCCTA
The DNA here is from genome assembly GCA_033576555.1 of Oophaga sylvatica. Taxonomy (NCBI): domain Eukaryota; kingdom Metazoa; phylum Chordata; class Amphibia; order Anura; family Dendrobatidae; genus Oophaga; species Oophaga sylvatica. The sequence continues at coordinate 39,172 of JARQOD010005177.1, read as the reverse complement.
AAGCACTTCTGAATTCCTTCCACTGTGCCCTTCGCCTTGTCCGCGCTTGTAGCATAAGCACTCCACACTTCCTAAGTCATATAAGTCAGTCCTTCTTGCTTCTTTCCAGAGCTGTTGCCAGAATCTCAGTATTCCACTAGGCAGGAGCACGTCTCTGAACCTTCACTGTCCTTGGGACAGGAGACTGAAGTATCTGCAACTAACTCTTCCTTCTCAATAGATGTCTCAGTCCGTCTTCAGTGGGGCACAGCTCTGACCAGGCTGAGGTGATCTGGCTCACCTTTACTGGCCTCCACTTACTGAACTGCACACAAGTGAGATGACTCAGTCCTGAGCCACCCGAGCTAGACTCTGCTCTTCCTCCCTCCAGATCCAGGCTAGACTGCCTGGAAGACAGAACTGACTGACTTCCTCTGCTGCTGACACTGCTATACCCTAGGGTGTGTCTAAGTGTGTGTTGGAGTGAATGTTTATAGAGCATTAAACTGCTATCTCTCCACACATCCTCCAGGGTACTGCGTGTGCCTTCACACCAGGGCTACACATTCCCCCATGGCAAAAGACAGCACTCCCGGGCTGTGAAATACAAGAAGACAATTTTGTTTTTGCATTAAACATTAACATTAACTCTTCCCATCCGGGAGGTAAGGATTTCTTGAACGTTGCAATCAAAACATTAAATATAGAAAAATACAAAATATTAAATAGACATTTTCATATACATAGACGACAATATTCTTGTGAAGGACCCGCACCAAACCTTCAACGTGGGTCCTGGTGGGCTGCAGGACATCTGGATGCAGACCTCACTCAGTGCCACACCACACGGGTTTTGTATTCAGAGGTAGTTGGGATGGTTTCATGTAAAACCAATATTATGCACAAAGTGCAACTATTTACAGGATACAGTTTTTGGGCTGGCTCAGTCCTCAGCCTCTGAGAGTCCATAATAAGAAAAAGACACATATTATATCACATCACAATAAAGTGCAAAAACTCTTTATCTGCTTACCCAGCCGGGTATTCTACTCATTTAAATGGAATATGTAAAACACTATACACAGCAATAAAGTGCAATTAGCACTATTCCTTTGTTAAAACTTTTTACAATTTTCTTGTTGCGGTAAACCCTGTCTGGGTCCTACCGTTCTTCACATTTTCTTGACTTCAATGACATTTTCCACCCCGGGGGCTGGAACAATGCGATGATCCCTAGATCCCATGACTAACAAGTCGTGACCTGCTATCAGAGTTTGGGTCGCTACAGTTCTTGTACGAACCTCTAGGGGCGCAACGGGTGCTTTCGCTTTATGAGACGCTGTTTGCGTTACTGTAATGGCCACTTGCTCTCGTGATGCAGAAATAGTCGCCGTGCGCGTCGTCGTGTAAACTGCTGATTGCGATGTGGTGGGTCGAGATTGCGATGTGGTAGAGGATAGGTAGGAGAGTATACAGGTTGTGCTTCCATTTGCGAGGAGCCTGCAGGGGGCGTCGCCGGGACACGGTCTGATGCCGCTGTAGATTGTGACTGGGATGCGCTGGTAATGGTGACGTTACCTGCGTCAGGGACGGGGTCACGGACGATTGTGACATTAAGGGCATACCATCCCTTCATACCCCAGTGCCGTGTATAGGTGACAATGTCTCCATTAATTAGGTCCCTCCCGGGATGGCCTTGCGGTAGGTGGGATTCTACGTCCCTGCGACTAACAAAGACCCCTGGGTAGAGGCCCGGTTCTCTGATGAAGCCCCAGCCCTTCCGGAGCTGGAACTCTGTCACACACCCCTGCCGCCGCGGTTCCCTCAGAGTACCTTTTTCTCGACGGACACTTTCCTTGTCCGCGATCAGCTCTGCATGCTGCCGCTGTCGGTTGCGCTGAGCCTCCTGTTCTCCTCCTGCCGGCGTTGCTGTTTCTCTTCGCGACGCTGCCACTCACGTTCCCACTGGGCGGTGTAGGCGACGTCATCCAGGCGCGCCATCTCATCCCAGTCGACGTCTGGTAATGACGGACAGGACCCCTCCGGTGTCCCTATCGGGGATCGATCATCTGCTGCGGCCTCCTGGCCGGGCGGGCGCTCCGGAACTGGCGGTACCTCCTCAACCTCCTTCGCCTCCACCACTTCATCGGTGGGATCAGGGTCGGTACTTTCGGGGGCAGCCTCCGGTTGCTCCTTAGCCTTGGGCAGCAGAAGTTTTGGAAGTTCCAGTCGTGAGGGGTCGTCGAGGGGAGAGAACACCGCATCCCACAGCCGCCGCTGCATCAGGGTACGCCGGCGTCTCTCGATCTCCTCCATGCCAGGTTGTGGCAAAATCATCTTTTTCAGTCTTGCGTTTTCTTCCTTAATCTCCAGCAATGCTTGCTGCAGGTGCAGGACCACGGATGGTTCCGGTTCCAGTGGCAGCTTGGCTGGGGAGCGGGGCCTGCCTTCCTCCGTTTCCCTGCTCGGCTGCACACGTCCTGCTTCCATGATTTTCCAGAGCGTTTTTTCATCTTCAACCAGAGCCGTCTGATCTCTTCCGTGGAGGCGGGGTTTGCGTCTCCTCCTCTTCGCAGGGAAGGTGAAGAGGAGGCGGACCTCCTTTGCTGTAGGGCAGGATCGCATATTGTAATAGCACTTTGAGAGGGCAGGCATTCTCTTCGCGCCACAGGGGGCACACGCCCACGAATCCACGCCCACCTTCTTCTCCAGCGCCTGAGGGCGCGAATTTGGCGACAAAATGGCGGATTTTAGCGCCAAAAATAGCAAACAGTCCTTTTCCACAAAAACACCTCCACAGGCACACAGGGCTCGCAATTTTGCGAGTTTCGCATCCTGTTCGTGACGCCAAGTTGTATCGACCCGCCACCACAATTGTGGATTACCAGAGCAATGGGGTACTCAGAGCCGAGCCCATGGAAGTCTATGGGGTTGTCACGGGTAGCGGTGGCTCGGTCTGTGGCCCTGGCGGTCTGGCGTATGTTGGGGGGTATATTTACAGGGGATAGATATATTTACAGTTCGTGACGCCACCTGTAGTTTTCTGATAATTTATACCAGCGCTGCTGTAGATCTCTGAGGGGATGGTGTGGCAGCTAGATGTCGGGTCCCCTACAGGTGGGACTCTTCCCTCAGGTCGATAGTTATGGTGGGGTTGTGCAGGGATGTAATTGAATAACACAGTCTCACACATCAGCGTCTTTCCATACCTTTTACTTGTCAGATGGTAAGGCAGGTCCCAGGGAGGCTGATCCAATGGAGAATGTGCTTTGAGGTAGCAGCTGAACAAGTTAGGGGCCTCCTTTACTTTCAAAATGGTGATGAGTCCAACCAGCATAAAGCGTAGTTCCCTCTATAAACTCCAGCTATTTCAAAGCTGTACTGCCCGGTCAGTTTTGTGGTTGGAGCCTTCCTATGAGAGAGCTGAGTTCCTAATCTTGTCGTGCACTGACTCAAGGTTCTCACTCCCCCTGACCCCAGTTACGTACCGACACTCCAAGGGCTGCTTTCTGTTACCTAAGTTCCAGTAAGCCTCTGGTTTTTCTACCACTATGCGTGAAGCTATAGTGACACTTCGTCTCCAGTGACCGGTGACAATGTGCAGGACTTCTCCAATCCTAAAGCACTTCTGAATTCCTTCCACTGTGCCCTTCGCCTTGTCCGCGCTTGTAGCATAAGCACTCCACACTTCCTAAAGTCATATAAGTCAATCCTTCCTTACTTCTTTCTTGGAGCTCGTTGCCAGAATCTCAGTATTCCACTAGGCAGGAGCACGTCTCTGAACCTTCACTGTCCTTGGGACAGGAGACTGAAGTATCTGCAACTAACTCTTCCTTCTCAATAGATGTCCCAGTCCGTCTTCTAGTGGGGAACAGCTCTGACCAGGCTGAGGTGATCTGGCTCGCCTTTACTGGCCTCCACTTGCTGAACTGCACACAGTGAGATGACTCAGTCCTGAGCCACACAAGCTAGACTCTGCTCTTCCTCCCTCCAGGTCCAGGCTAGACTGACTGAATGACCGACCACTCCCTGACGAGTGACTAAATACCCTAAGGGTGTGTCTAAGTGTGTGTTGGAGTGAATGGTTATAGAGCATTAAACTGCTATCTCTCCACACATCCTCCAGGGTACTGCGTGTGCCTTCACACCAGGGCTACACACCTCCACCATGTTCTCTTCTCATCCCTGGGCTACAACACCGCCAGTTGTGGCTCGGAAGTGCTGTTAGCACAGTGAACACTTGCTCCTGTGTTACTGGGGTTCAGTAATGTCAGCTGTTCCCCTGCTGTGTGAACGGCAAAAAGTCCTGCTGCCTCCACCATGTTCTCTTCTCATCCCTGGGCTACAACACCGCCAGTTGTAGCTCGGAAGTGCTGTTAGCACAGTGAACACTTGCTCCTGTGTTACTGGGGTTCAGTAATGTCAGCTGTTCCCCTGCTGTGTGTATGGCAAAAAGTCCTGCTGCCTCCACCATGTTCTCTTCTCATCCCTGGGCTACAACACCGCCAGTTGTAGCTCGGAAGTGCTGTTAGCACAGTGAACACTTGCTCCTGTGTTACTGGGGTTCAGTAATGTCAGCTGTTCCCCTGCTGTGTGAACGGCAAAAAGTCCTGCTGCCTCCACCATGTTCTCTTCTCATCCCTGGGCTACAACACCGCCAGTTGTAGCTCGGAAGTGCTGTTAGCACAGTGAACACTTGCTCCTGTGTTACTGGGGTTCAGTAATGTCAGCTGTTCCCCTGCTGTGTGAACGGCAAAAAGTCCTGCTGCCTCCACCATGTTCTCTTCTCATCCCTGGGCTACAACACCGCCAGTTGTTGCTCGGAAGTGCTGTTAGCACAGTGAACACTTGCTCCTGTGTTACTGGGGTTCAGTAATGTCAGCTGTTCCCCTGCTGTGTGTGTGGCAAAAAGTCCTGCTGCCTCCACCATGTTCTCTTCTCATCCCTGGGCTACAACACCGCCAGTTGTAGCTCGGAAGTGCTGTAAGCACAGTGAACACTTGCTCCTGTGTTTCTGGGGTTCAGTAATGTCAGCTGTTCCCCTGCTGTGTGAACGGCAAAAAGTCCTGCTGCCTCCACCATGTTCTCTTCTCATCCCTGGGCTACAACACCGCCAGTTGTTGCTCGGAAGTGCTGTTAGCACAGTGAACACTTGCTCCTGTGTTACTGGGGTTCAGTAATGTCAGCTGTTCCCCTGCTGTGTGAACGGCAAAAAGTCCTGCTGCCTCCACCATGTTCTCTTCTCATCCCTGGGCTACAACACCGCCAGTTGTAGCTCGGAAGTGCTGTTAGCACAGTGAACACTTGCTCCTGTGTTACTGGGGTTCAGTAATGTCAGCTGTTCCCTGCTGTGTGAACGGCAAAAAGTCCTGCTGCCTCCACCATGTTCTCTTCTCATCCCTGGGCTACAACACCGCCAGTTGTAGCTCGGAAGTGCTGTTAGCACAGTGAGCACTTGCTCCTGTGTTACTGGGGTTCAGTAATGTCAGCTGTTCCCCTGCTGTGATAACGGCAAAAAGTCCTGCTGCCTCCACCATGTTCTCTTCTCATCCCTGGGCTACAACACCGCCAGTTGTAGCTCGGAAGTGCTGTTAGCACAGTGAACACTTGCTCCTGTGTTACTGGGGTTCAGTAATGTCAGCTGTTCCCCTGCTGTGATAACGGCAAAAAGTCCTGCTGCCTCCACCATGTTCTCTTCTCATCCCTGGGCTTCAACACCGCCAGTTGTTGCTCGGAAGTGTCATTGGCACGGGTACTCACTCCTGCCCAGACTGGTTACAGCACGCCATCTGTTTCCTGTCAGTGTAAACGTCACTTAGCCTCCAATAAGTTTTCCTGTCGTGTTGCGTCGGGTTAGCCGACTCTATGGTGCTTGGAGTTTAGGTGCTTCCTATGTGTGCTGCGGGATATGCAAATAAAGGCTGTTTCGTTGTGACAATAGGACAATCATCCACTGTAGTACTGTGGGATTCGGTAACTGCGGCTGGCTCGCGGCCTGTCATCTTAATTTTCCATGGGTACCTTCTGCTACCCGTCCGGGTTCCAGTACAGTCAGCTGGTTCTCCGCAGTGCCTTTGGCCTAGGTGCCTCCATCTCGGTATCCGAGTTCCAGCAATGTCTGCTGGTCCTTCGTAGTGCTTTGGAGCACAGGTACCTCCTGCTTAGTAACCGTGTCCCAGTAACGTCAGCTGGTCCTCGGTTGTGCCATTGGCTCTTTTCCTTCTGCTGCCCCTCCGGGTTCCAGCACAGTCAGCTGGTCCTCGTTACTTGCATTGGCTCTTGTACCTTCTGCTACCCGTCTGGGTTCCAGTACCGTCAGCTGGTTCTCCGCAGTGCCTTTGGCCTAGGTGCCTCCATCTCGGTATCCGAGTTCCAGCAATGTCTGCTGGTCCTTGGTAGTGCTTTGGAGCACAGGTACCTCCTGCTTAGTAACCGTGTCCCAGTAACGTCAGCTGGTCCTCGGTTGTGCCATTGGCTCTTTTCCTTCTGCTGCCCCTCCGGGTTCCAGCACAGTCAGCTGGTCCTCGTTACTTGCATTGGCACTTGTACCTTCTGCTACCCGTCCGGGTTCCAGTACCGTCAGCTGGTTCTCCGCAGTGCCTTTGGCCTAGGTGCCTCCATCTCGGTATCCGAGTTCCAGCAATGTCTGCTGGTCCTTGGTAGTGCTTTGGAGCACAGGTACCTCCTGCTTAGTAACCGTGTCCCAGTAACGTCAGCTGGTCCTCGGTTGTGCCATTGGCTCTTTTCCTTCTGCTAACCCTCCGGGTTCCAGCACAGTCAGCTGGTCCTCGTTACTTCCATTGTCTCTTGCTCCATCTGATACCCGTCAGGGTTCCAGTAACGTCAGCTGGTTCTCGGAAATTAGACAACCTTAAAGACCACCCAGAAGAAGATGACGACAACAAGGACGACGAGCATGAAGCCAACCAGCCTAAACACCATCACAAAGAAGAAATAAAAGATTACCAAACAGGACTAAGAAGGTTAAGACAAACTACAAGATACAGAACAAGAGACTTAAGAACAATAAGCAGAAGATCAAAAAGCAGAAGAACATGAAGTATAAGACCAAAATGAAGAGCAAAATATATGCTCTAAATTCTAAGCAGAAGACTAAGCAGTGTATGGGGGTGAGTCCGTTCCTCCTCGTGGTGCCCCTGGAAAATGCCTGCTGCTGCAGGCTAAACTGAACACGGACAAATACTGTTGTAATTTAAATCTTTTGTGACAGCAAGAACGGAAGGATGAAAAATTCATACTTTGACAGATTACAAGTACAGGAATCTCTGTCACAAATAAGAATATGATGAAGAAGATGAAGTACAATATGAATAAGAATAATAGTTTAATAAGAAGAATATGAGTAATGTTAACAAAAAGATGAATAGCAAGAAGTTTAAGAAGAAGATAAAGAAGGTGAAGATGAAGAATAATTTGATGAAAAATATGATGCTGCTGAAGATTATGAAGGAGAAAGTGTGTGAAAAGTTAAGAAGGTGAAGAGCATGGAAGTAGTGAAATATACATATTTGCCAAAATAGAAAAAACGTTAACAACATTGTCAATTTCTTCGTCAATCCGAACATCTTTAAAAAAAAAATATTTATGCTATTTTATTTGATTGGGTTAAACATCTATGCCTTTAATGTCTCCTCAACCTTCCACAATACATTGTACATTACTCTTTGTTGTTTTCCTTCATGTACAATTAACCAACAAGGCAAGAATGGGTTTTTTTTAATTCCGATATTTTGTTCCCATAGACTTACATGGGACTTCCGGTATCGGTATCGGGTATCGCCGATATTTTCATGGTATCGGCGATACCATTCCGATTCCGATACTTTTGGATATCGGAAAGTATCGCTCAACCTTATCCACTACTAAAGAAACCCGCTCTCTACCCTTCCTGCACAAACAACTACAGACCGGTCTCCAATCTCCCCTTCATCTCGAAACTTTTGGAGCGCCTAGTCTACTCCCGCCTTACCCGTTACCTCTCCACTCACTCCCTCCTAGACCCTTCACAGTCCGGCTTCCGACCCCTACATTCGACTGAAACTGCACTCATCAAAGTAACCAATGACCTTCTGACAGCAGAACGTAACGGTGACCACTCTCTGCTCATTCTTCTCGACCTTTCTGCAACTTTCGACATGGTTGACCACCGTCTCCTACTGTCTAGGCTCCAGTCACTAGGTATTAAGGACACTGTTCTTTCCTGGTTCTCCTCCTATCTTTCTGACCGCTCCTTCAGTGTTTCGTTCTCTGGCTCCACGTCATCTCCTCTTCCTCTCACTGTCGGTGTACCCCAGGGCTCAGTCCTTGGCCCCCTTCTCTTCTCTCTCTACACGGCCCCAATTGGACAGACCATCAGCATATTTGGCTTTCAGTACCATCTTTATGCTGATGACACACAACTATACACGTCATCCCCCGACCTTACCCCTGCTGTACTACAGAATGCCAGTGACTGTCTGTCTGCAGTCTCCAACATCATGTCCGCTCTCTATCTGAAACTCAACCTCTCCAAAACTGAACTTCTGCTCCCGCCATCTACTAACCTCCCTAAATCTGACATTTCCCTCTCCGTGGGCGGCACCATAATAACACCCCGGCAGCAGGCTCGCTGTCTGGGTGTTATATTTGACACCAATCTCTCCTTCACCTCCCATATACAATCTCTTGCCCGCTCTTGCCTCCTACACCTAAAGAACATCTCTAGAATCTGCCCTTTTCTCACCATGGAAACAACAAAAACCCTCACTGTAGCATTGATCCACTCCCGCCTGGACTACTGCAACGCTCTATTACTTGGCCTCCCCATTACTCGACTATCCCCTCTCCAGTCCATCCTTAATGCAGCAGCCAGGGTCATCCATCTGGCTAATCGGTACTCGAACGCGTCCGCTCTTCGCCAGTCCTTACACTGGCTGCCCATTCATTATAGGATCCAATTCAAAGTACTGGTTCTCACCCACAAAGCTCTCCACAGTGCAGCACCCCCCTACATCTCCTCCCTCATTTCTATCTATCGGCCTAACCGACTGCTGCGCTCTGCAAACGACTTTCGACTAACCTCTGCACTAATCCGTACCTCCCACTCCCGACTCCAAGACTTCTCCCGCGCTGCGCCAATCCTCTGGAATGCTCTACCTCAAGAAATTAAGACTATCCACAATTTGTGTGGTTTCAGGCGCTCCCTCAAAACACATTTGTTCAGAGCGGCCTTTCACATTCAGTAATCAAAGTCATTCTATGTGTGTGTGTGTAGCCCATTCACTATCTCCATCCATCCCTCACTCCCTCAAGATGGCTGGACCATCATTGTAAATGCACCATTGTATATACACACCTGTACTTTGTAACTCCCCCACCTCATTGTAGAATGTAAGCTCTCACGAGCAGGGCCGTCTTATTTTGCTTTAATTATTGTATTGTTAAAGTTGTTACCTATGACTTGTGTTTTGAAACTGTTAAACTGTAAAGCGCTGCGGAATATGATGGCGCTATATAAATAAAGATTATTATTATTATTATTACTACCCCTGCAACCCATCAAGACGACTCGACCCTGGAGATTGTGGCCCTGGACCATGTCAAGTTGTCACCCAGCCGGTCAGGATACTCCTATGCCCTGACTATGGTGGATCACTACTCCAGGTTCCTGGTGGTCGCCCCTGTCAAAGATATGACGGCAGAGACAGCAGCAAAGATGTTCCAAGCATATTTCTGCAGACCCCATGGATACCCTGAGCAGGTGCTAACTGACCAAGTGTCACGCTGTCTCTGCATACAGGAGGACCGGGGTCTATGCTGACCCTAAGCTGGGGTCCTGACTAATCCCTCTACCTGGAGGTACTGTTGATGGTACAGAGGTCCAGGCCGCCAGCGTAACCCTATCTCCTGTGAATCCCTGACCACTGTAATCTAGTCCTGAGAAGGACCCTGATTACCACCACAGGGAACGGGAAGGTAACTGCCTACACACAGTATAAGACGAACAAGACAGTACAAGGGGTAAAATAAAAGACACCTTGCATACAAAACTATCACTACAGAGGGAACACAAACGGGTAAGGAGATAAATAATAAAGCGAGGAGAGGAGAAAACCACAACAGGTAATCTTAGCTTTAGACTTCTCAATATGATCCGCTCTGCTGGTCTGCATGAATGCTTTCACCGACACTTCCCTAGCAGACAGGCAGATATTTGAAGGAATCCAATTATCGCAACATTAATTGCGAGGCTGGTCTTGTCCAGCACAGAGAGAGGGAGAATTTAACTCTCTCACTGCAGAAAAACACTCAGCAGCAGAAACTCAGCTGTGAGAAGTCAGGGTGTGCAATCGCGACGATCTTCGCAGCGACACACCCGTGACACCAAGGCCCAGCCTTCGAGGCCGAATTGTTCAAAGAGTTCTGTCATCTGTACGGGTGTAAAAAGATAAGAACCACACCATACCACCCACAAACCAATGGTCTCTGTGAAAATATGAACAACATCGTCATTGACCTGCTGAAGACCTTACTAGAGATGAGCGGTGTTCGAATCAAACTATTCGCCAATTTCAAATTCGAGCTGTGTTGGGCGGTGTTAGAGCCCTTCGACGAACCCGAACGATTTGGAAAAAATCCGGCTGTTCGAGGTTATGTTCGATACAGTTCGTGCACCAAAATTGTAACTGGATTTTTTCTCAGTAATGCTGAGAATCAATGTTAATACAGAGTTTGAGTGTACAGCGGGGCGGGAGGAGAGGCATGGGATGGATCTCTGCAGAAATAATGAAGATCTCCATTTTTTTTCTCTTTCCCGCATTTCCAGTGGGCTGTGCAGTCAGTCAGCCTATCAGCAGCGCACACACGGAGCAAATTTTTTTTTTTCATACAAGCAAGGGCATGTGTCATTGGCTGTGTATGTCACATGTCCTTGCCCTGCTGCTGTTAGCGCTATCTTGTGCAGCAGCAAATTGGAAGTGACATTTCACTTAAAGCAACAGAAAGGTTTAGGGAGTAGGGAGTGGGACTAGTTTGTAATTGCAGCCCTTTTGAGGGTTAGGTTACAGCAGTTCCTAGCACTTTTAGCAGGCAGGTCTGTGCTCTTAAAAATAGACAGATAGGTTGGGAGTAGTGACTATTTGTAATTGCAGCCCTTTTGAGGGCTAGGTTACATAAGTTCCTATCACTTTTTGCCAGCTGCACTAGAGTTGAAACAACTGCGAATTTTGAGCTGCATCTTGCCTGAAAAATAATTGTGGGCATAGTAGCAGTGTGTGGTACTCATTCTATGAGGCCATCTATACAAAGCTCCACCAGTGTTCAAATAACTGCGAATTTTTAGCTGCATCTTGCCTGTAGAATAATTGTGGGAATAGTAGCAGTGTGTACAGTCATGGCCAAAAGTTTTGAGAATGACACAAATATTAATTTTTACAAAGTCTACTGCTTCACTTTTTCTAATGGCAATTTTCATATACTACAGAATGTTATAAAGAGTAATCAGCTGAACAGAAATTACTTGCAAAGTTAATATTTGGCTAGAAAATGAACTTTATCCCCAAAACACATTTCAACATCATTGCAGCCCTGCCTTAAAAGGACCAGCTAACCTCTTTTCAGTGATTGCTCCATTAACACAGGTGTGGGTGTTGATGAGGACATGGCTGGAGATCAATCTGTCATGATTAAGTAAGAATGACACCACTGGACACTTTAAAAGGAGGCTGGTGCTTGGCATCATTGATTCTCTTCTGTTAACCATGGTTATCTCTAAAGAAACATGTGCAGTCATCATTGCAATGCACAAAAATGGCCTAACAGGGAAGAGTATCGTAGCTAGAAAGATTGCACCTCAGTCAACAATCTATTGCATCATCAAGAACTTCAAGGAGAGAGGTTCCATTGTTGCCAAAAAGGCTCCAGGGCGCCCAAGAAAGACCAGCAAGCGCCAGGACCGTCTCTTAAAAGTGTTTCAGCTGCGGGATTGGGCTACCAGCAGTGCAGAGCTTGCTCAGGAATGGCAGCAGGCAGGTGTGAGTGCATCTGCAGGCACTGTGAGGCGGAGACTCTTGGAGCAAGGCCTGGTCTCAAGGAGGGCAGCAAAGAAGCCACTTCTCTCCAGAAAAAACATCATGGACAGACTGATATTCTGCAAAAGGTACAGGCAGTGGACTACTGCGGACTGGGGTAAAGTTATTTTCTCTGATGAATCCCCTTTTCGATTGTTTGGGACATCAGGAAAACGCCTCATTCGGAGAAGACAAGGTGAGCGCTACCACCAGTCTTGTCTCATGCCAACTGTTAAGCATCCTGAAACCATTCATGTGTGGGGTTGCTTCTCAGCCAAGGGAATCGGCTCTCTCACAGTCTTGCCTAAAAACACAGCCATGAATAAAGAATGGTACCAGAATGTCCTCCAAGAGCAACTTCTCCCAACCCTCCAAGAGCAGTTTGGCGATCAACAATGCCTTTTCCAGCATGATGGAGCACCTTGCCATAAAGCAAAGGTGATAACTAAATGGCTCAGGGAACAAAACATAGAGATTTTGGGTCCATGGCCTGGAAACTCCCAGATCTTAATCCCATTGAGAACTTGTGGTCAATCATCAAGAGATGGGTGGACAAACAAAAACCTAAAAATTCTGACAAAATGAAAGCATTGATTGTGCAAGAATGGACTGCTATCAGTCAAGATTTGGTCCAGAAGTTGATTGAGAGCATGCCAGGGAGAATTGCAGAGGTCCTGAAGAAGAATGGTCAACACTGCAATTATTGACTTGCTGCATTAACTCATTCTAACTGTCAATATAAGCTTTTGTTACTCATATGTTTGCAATTATTATATTTCTGTCTGTGAAAAAAACATCTGTCAAACACACATAAAAACCTGAGGGCAGCAGATCATGTGAAAATATAATATTTGTGTCATTCTCAAAACTTTTGGCCATGACTGTAGTACTCATTTTATTAGGCCATCTATACAAAGCTACACCAGCGTTCAAATAAAAACAAATTTTTAGCTGCATCTTGCCTGTAGAATAATTGTGGGCATAGTAGTAGTGTGTGGTACTCATTCTATTAGGCAATCTATACAAAGCTCCACCAGCATTCAAATAAAAACAAATTTTTATCTGCATCTTGCCTGTAGAATAATTGTGGGCATAGTAGCAGTGTGTGGTACTCATTCTATTAGGCCATCTATACAAAGCTCCACCAGCGTTCAAATAAATATGAATTTTTAGCTGCATCTTGCCTGGACAATAATTTTGGGCATAGTAGCACTGTGTGGTACTCAGTCTATTAGGCCATATATATAAAGCTCCACCAGCGTTCAAATAAAAATGAATTTTTAGCTGCATCTTGCCTGGACAATAATTATGGGTATAGTAGCAGTGTGTGGTACTCATTCTATTAGGCCATCTGTTATGTTTCGGTAGCTGAGGAGTGCAGGCAAAAAAGGCAATACACCAGAGCAGTTGGAATCTATGAGATTGCAGTACCCTGACTAACCACCACAACTAGAGGCAGCCGTGGAGCGTTCCTACGTTGGTCCTAGACGCCTCGTCACAGCCTGAGAAACTAACTACACCTAAAGATAGATATAGGAAAGCTATCTGCCCCGGAGCAGAACCCCAAAGACAATAGAAAGCCCCCAAACATGTAATGGCGGTTAGACAAGATGAAATACTGACACAGAAAGAAAATAGTATGAGCAAACGCTGGGGCCCAAACTAACTAAATAGAAAAGGATAGGAAGGGTACTTACTGCAATCCCAGAAAACTCTGAAAAGCACCAACTCTACTAATTTCAAAAAACACCTGAGATCACACGACCTCTACCACCTAAATTAGCTCTCTGGTGTAACAAAATCAAAACAGCAGCCACTGAAAAAACTGGAAAAAGCAAAAGTACAAACATCAGTGGCTGAACAAAACTGAGAGGGCAGAAGCCCCCGGAGGGGACCCAGAAGGCCCCCACAGAAGTGCAGGACAAAATGCAAAAATATAGCACAAACACAAAAGAAGAAAATGTCTTATCTGTTAGCAGGAGATGCAGACACGACACAGCAGGCTAAAAGGGAAACTGGAATAAAGGATTCAGACCAGAACAATTGATCACCGGCAACCCTGATGGGAAGGTGACTCCCTTATATAAGACCAGTCAGTAACACCAGATTCCCAGTCCTCACAATCTTCACTGGACAGACTAGCACCGCTTGTAACCACCAGAGGGAGCCTCTGCTCAGAACTCATCTCAAACCCATTCACAACAGCCATCTATACAAAGCTCCACCAGCGTTCAAATAAAAAAGAATTTTTAGCTGCATCTTGCCTGTAGAATAATTGTGGGCATAGTAACAGTGTGGGGTACTCGTTCTATTAGGCCATCTATACAAAGCTCCACCAGCGTTCAAATAAATACGAATTTTTAGCTGCATCTTGCCTGTAGAAGAATTGTGGGCATAGTAGCTGTGTGTGGTACTCATTCTATAAGGCCATCTACACAAAGCTCCAACAGCGTTCAAATAAAAAAGAATTTTTAGCTGCATCTTGCCTGTAGGATAATTGTGGGCATATTAGCATTGTGTGGTACTCATTCTCTTAGCCATCTATACAAAGCTCCACCAGCGTTCAAATAAATACGAATTTTTAGCTGCATCTTGCCTGTAGAATAATTGTGGGCATAATAGCAGTGTGTGGTAGTCATTCTATTAGGCCATCTATACAAAGCTCCACCAGCGTTCAAATAAATACGAATTTTTAGCTGCATCTTGCCTGTAGAATAATTGTGGGCATAGTAGCAGTGTGTGGTAGTCATTCTATTAGGCCATCTATACAAAGCTCTACCAGCATTCAAATAAAAACAAATTTTTAGCTGCATCTTGCCTGTAAAATAATTTTGGACACAGTAGCAGTGTGTGGTACTCATTCTATTAGGCCATCTACACTAAGCTCCACCACCTGTGTATCTAATAAAATTTTTTACAGCTTCTAACCCAGCCAATCCTTTTGGGCAAGTACCACAAATTGGCCACTCAGCTCTGCTCGGTTTCCATCCATTGTTTTTGTGCAAACAACTCCAGAGTTGTCAATTAGTTAACCACCAAAATGAGTGGCAAAAGGCCTGCTGCTGGTGGAAAGGGGAATTTGCGTGTTGGGAAGGGAAAAAAAGGTTGTGTCCGTGGGGTAGGTCTTAAAGCAACAGTAACATCTGCAGAAGAAAGACCATCTTCCAGCCAAACTAAGATGTCTACTTCTTTTAGTTGACAATATGATACGATCCCTTTCTTTCGGCCACGCCCATCGCTACAAATTCCAGATGAGGCACAAAAACAGCAGGTGCTTCAACAGATACCAAGTGCTCCTTTTAGTCGGCTCTCCTCCACCTCAACTTCAACATCACAAATACTCCAGTCCTCAGAGGTGTCACCCCAATCGCACTTGCTTCCTCACAGCTCCCAAGACTCCAGCTGCCCGTCTGAGTATGGGGTAGAACAGATGGTTGAGTCTGCAGAGCAGTTTACTCATACTATAGCCTGGGAATCAGAGGTTGTCTCCAGAGCTTCTGTGAATCCAGACGAGGAAATTATCTGCACTGATGCCCAGAATCTTTCTGAGTCGGATCCAGGACCAGATGAAGAAGTTTCTGAGCATAATGTAGACCCTCGTTCCCAAACTGTAACTCCTGTTGGTGGAGACAATGAGGAAGACGATGATGAGACTCAAATACCTGAATTCAGCGACAACTTGAGGACGACGGGTGTGAGAACACACAGGGTGATGATGACGAGGTTGCAGATCCCACTTACTGTCAACCCACAGTCAACCCATGAGGTCAGCAGAGGAGGTGGAGGAGGATTCTAGTGACGACGAGGTCAGGTTGCGCCTTCCTGGATAGAAACGTTGTAGTGGAAGCACATCACCAACTGCATCCTCAACCACAACTCTGCCTCTGACCACAAGTCGTGGTGGCTCTTCAGGTCGCATGGGTTCTAAGCCTTGCATAGCCTGGGCATTTTTTCAGATCGATAAGGTGACCCAACTCGTGTTATCTGTAACATTTGTGACCAAAAGCTAAGTAGAGGCCAAAAAATCCATAGTTTGTGTACTTCATGCATGAACAGTCACATGGATATGAAGCATAAATTGCAGTGGCAAGCTCACTGTGCTACAATGCGGCCTAGCTGAGCGATACAGGGCCATGATTTTGCTATAAAAGGGTCCCCTACCCCAAGCTTTTTAAGAGAATAATATATGGCGTGCCAGGAGACTCTATGGAATGCTTTCTCAGCATCCAACGAGACTATCTAATTACAAATTTTTAACTGCATCTAGCCCAGACAATAATTTTGGGCCTAGTAGCAGAGTCTGCTAGTCAGCGGATTAACCCAGCTGTTAAGCAAGCTACACCACCTGTAGTTTGGACACTTAATTTTTTCAAAGGAAATGCTTCGAGTCCCCGGGACACTCAGTGAAGAACATCGGGGAGGCACCCCAAGGCATAGGGGCTGTGACTGACGGTAGGATGCCTTGCGGTGGACCGACAAGCTCGATCCTTATAAAAGCTTTTTAACTGCACCAGCTTTACTGGACGCTAGAGTTGAGCGATACTTTCCGATATGCTAAAGTATCGGAATCGGAATGGTATCGCCGATATCACTAAAATATCGGCGATACCCGATACCGATACCGGAAGTCCCATGTAAGTCTATGGGAACAAAATATCGCAACTAAAAAAACCCCATTCTTTCCTTGTAAACACTAAATATACACACATAGAATACATATATATATATATATACATGTCATTGTGACATATATATATACATATATGTATAGTTTATACACTTCTACATAGTAAAATATCCTTTGATTCAATTGCCGGGTAAAGCCGGCTTCAGTGAAAAGACAGAAGCACCCGACATGAAATGACACTTGGTGTACATAGGGTTAAACATTTCTTTTCATGTCCTTTGCTATCTAATTTGCACAAACAATTAAATCAGAATATGTGTGCAAAATTTCACACCTGTAGGGGTTAATTAAAGGTGTAAATTCGTTGTAAAAAAAAACGGACTTTTTTGCTACGAATTTACACCTTTAATTAACCCCTAGAGGTGTGAAATTTTGCACACATAGTCTGATTTAATTGTTTGTGAAAATTAGATAGCAAAGGACATGAAAATACATGGTTAACCCTATGTACACCAAGTGTCATTTCATGTCGGGTTCTGCATTTTCACAAAAGCCGGCAATTGAATTAGCGGCTATTATACTATGTAGAAGTGTATGAACTACAAATATAAATATATATATATATGTGTCACAAATTCAATGACATGTATATATATATATGAGGTGTAAAATTGCTGAAAAAAAATGCGTGGGCTCCCGCCCTATTTTCGCAACCAGACAGACAAAGCCAGTGAGTGGGGGCAGATAATAATAGCCCAGAGAGGGACCATTATTTTTGCCCCCCCCCCGGCTACTAACATCTGCCCCCAGACACCCCAGGAAAGACAAATCTATAATTAGATTCACCCTTTCTGGCACTTTGCCCGTCTATTCCCATTGCCCTGTAGCGGTGGCGAATGGGTTAATATGGGGTTAAAGCCACCTTGCTATTGAAAGGTGACCTTAAGCCAGGTTAATAATTGAGAGCTGTCAATTAGACAACTATCAATTATTAATCCTATTGCATGAAATAAAAATAAAACACACACACTTTAATTAAAAATCATTTTAATGAAATAAAGACACATGTTTTTGACCATCTTTTATTTTACTGCAAAAACCATTTCCTGTAATAAAAATAAAATAAAAAAGCAAAATTATTCTTACCTATCCCATGCACAGTCAGGTCCCACGGTGTAATCCTTCAGAAAGGGTTAATGTTTACTGCAGGGACCGCAGCTAATGCTGCAGCCTCACAGTAAACCCCAAATGAATGAGTTCCTCTCCTGCCTGACAGGAGAGTAAAGGCTGGGTGTCACATAACGATACACCAGCGATCCCGACAACGATATGCACTTGTCAGGATCGCTGGTGTATCGCTACATGATCGCTGCTGAGCTGCCAAACAGGCAGCTCAGGCAGCGATCTGGGACAGCGACACTGCGGGTAACATCGCTTAAGGGCCCGTCTCACATAGCGATATCGCTACCGAGATCGCTGCTGAGTCACTAGTTTTGTGACGCAGCAGCGAGCTCACCAGCGATATCGCTGTGTGTGACATTCAGCGACGATCAGCCCCCCTGCCGGGTATCGCTGATCGTCGCAGAAATGTCAGGACCTTTTTTTGATCGCTGGTTTCCCTCTGACAGGCACGCATCGCTGCGGTGACAGGCGGGAAACCAGCGATCAAAGGTCCTGACATTTCAGCGACGATCAGCGATACCGGCAGGGGGGCTGATCGTCGCTGAATGTCACACACAGCGATATCGCTGGTGAGCTCGCTGCTGCGTCACAAAACTAGTGACTCAGCAGCGATCTCGGTAGCGATATCGCTATGTGAGACGGGCCCTTAAGTGGAAAGCTTAATTGATTGCTTTCCACTTTCACTTCAGGTCAGCCAGGGACACAATCAGTGACGTCAGAGGGAACTGATTAACAAAAATAGGGGTTCCCTTCGAAAAAAAAATGGCGTGGGGTCCCCTCTATTTTTGTTAACCAGCCAGATGAAGCAGACCGCTGAGGCCTGGATTTTCAGGCTGTTAAGGAGCCAAGATCCATGGACCTTGCCAGCCTGATAATACCAGGCCACAGCAGTCTGCATATCTTGGCTGATTAACAAAAATAGGGGATCCCCTCGAAAAAAATTGGCGTGGGGTCCCCCCTATTTTTGTTAACCAGCCAGATGAAGCAGACCGCTGAGGCCTGGATTTTCAGGCTGTTAAGGAGCCAAGATCCATGGACCTTGCCAGCCTGATAATACCAGGCCACAGCAGTCTGCATATCTTGGCTGATTAACAAAAATAGGGGATCCCCTCGAAAAAAATTGGCGTGGGGTCCCCCCTATTTTTGTTAACCAGCCAGATGAAGCAGACCGCTGAGGCCTGGATTTTCAGGCTGTTAAGGAGCCAAGATCCATGGACCTTGCCAGCCTGATAATACCAGGCCACAGCAGTCTGCATATCTTGGCTGATTAACAAAAATAGGGGATCCCCTCGAAAAAAATTAGCGTGGGGTCCCCCCTATTTTTGTTAACCAGCCAGATGAAGCAGACTGCTGAGGCCTGGTTTTTCAGGCTGGTAAGGATCCAATATCCATGGACCTTGCCAGCCTGATAATACCAGGCCACAGCAGTCTGCATATCTTGGCTGATTAACAAAAATAGGGGATCCCCTCGAAAAAAATTAGCGTGGGGTCCCCCCTATTTTTGTTAACCAGCCAGATGAAGCAGACTGCTGAGGCCTGGTTTTTCAGGCTGGTAAGGATCCAATATCCATGGACCTTGCAAGCCTGATAATACCAGGCCACAGCAGTCTGCTTAGCTTGGCTGGTTAACAAAAATAGGGGATCCCCTCGAAAAAAAAACGGCGTGGGGATCCCCCCTATTTTTGTTAACCAGCCAAGTAAAATGCAGACTGCTGCGGCCTGGTATTAAAAGACTGTCAAGGCCCATGGATTTTGGCCCTCAACAGCCTGATAATACCAGGCTACAGCAGCCCCACATTTGGCGCATCAAAAGATGTGCCAATTGTGGCACTTTACCCGGCTCTTCCCACTTGCCCTGTAGTGGTGGCAAGCGGGGTAATAAGGGGTTATTGTCACCGTTGATTGCACGGTGACAATAAGCCCGGTTAATAATGGAGAGGTGTCAATAAGACACCGATCCATTATTAATCCCAAAGTTATTAAATGTGTAAAAAAAAGACAAAGCAAGAAAAAAGTATTTTAATGAAATAAAAGAGACAACACAGTTTTCATTTCTTTTATTATACACTCATTCCTGCGACGCCATCGATCTCCTGTAAAAAAAGAAAAAAAACAAACCAACAGTATACCACCTGTCCGACGCAGTCCATAGTAACGATTGTCCCACGACGATCCAACTCTGCTACATCGCAATGACAGGCAGAGCCTGTCATCGCAACGCAGCACAGCTGATTACCTGCTTCCCCGGCGGTGACGTCATCGGACTGACTGCTTTACGGCCGGGATTACCCAGCAGTCACTGCAGTTATCGCGAGATACTGCATGTGACCGCCGGGGAGAAGAGGATGGCGGCCATGAAGCAGTCCAGGACGTGACCGCCGGAGATCTTCTGCCAGGTAAGTGCCGCTGACTCCTGACAGACCCGACAGACGGACACTGACAGTGACAGTGACATCCCGATTCCGGTATCCGATAAGACGAAAATATCGGAACTCGGAATCGGAATTCCGATACAGCTAATATCGGCCGATACCCGATATTTGCAGTATCGGAATGCTCAACACTACTGGACGCTACTAGAGCTGGAACTCTATTTTATTAGAAATATACAAAAACCATATAACATATCACATATTAAAATCAAAATCAAAACCCACTTCCATGACCACATTAAACCATAAGTAAATATTACCAAAGAAACTTTAAAAACCAAGGAACCAGTACAATCCACTTCTCCATAAGCCATCATCCAAAGTCCTCACTTTATTAGGTCCCTCCAGAACTTTCCAGCTCTTCTTCAGGGTCCCCCAGCAGGAACCTTCTTTAAATGAAAAAGGGGAAAAGAAAAAAGGGGAAACAAACTCATATTCCTACATACCCATTCACACACATTCATACCCCATTCACACCCCATTCACCCCCCATTCACACCTATTTACATATTTACATAATTACATAATTTACAATAACTAAAACACAAAATTTGGCCTACTGCCTCTAACACAAAAAGACCATTCCGGCCATAATACTTCCCAAACCAATTTTCTTTTATCACTAAACACCGTATCACACAATTATTACACAAAATATAACTTTTTTTTTTTTTTCCTCCCACCTCACTTCCGGTCCATAAGTTCATGGCCTAAATTAAGAAAAACTGGGTCCATATAATGTTTATGCCCCTTTATTACCACAGCAATCTTCTTTGGGTCCATGGGTCCATGATAAGTTTCCTTGCCCACCGCCCTTTTTTCAAAATTTTCATCAAAACCCCAAACCCCCAAACAACCCCCTCCCAACTTAACTATACCCCTCACATTCATCTACTTACACACTAACCTTTTAATCACATTAAAAATAGCAATAACAAAAAATATAATATATACAATACAATTATCATGACCATAACATACTTAATCTTAATCTTTCTTTACTTGCTTATAAGGCCCAAGTTCGGCACCTGCGAGCCCAATATCTATTATTCCTCCTTGAAATAAAACAAAAAAAAAATAAATGTGCCACACTAGCCCACCACCAGGGAGAGGAGTCTTGAGAGGCCCCGTCCCTACCACCAGCACATACTCCCTATCCCTCATCAGACTAAAGCTGTCCCTACGACTGACCCTGAAAAACTGTCCCTATCTGTCCCTCCCTATCCCTATTCTATCTAACTTAGCATGACTAACTCTCTATCTATCCCTACAACTGTCCCTCCCTGACCCTATCTGACCCTATTTCTCTCCCTTAACACCCCACACCACCTTATGCTATCCCTACCACCATTCACACACAAACAACTTTCCCTTGGGTGTGTTTTTAAAAGGAGAAGCCCCTCCAAAGCCAAGAGGCCCTCCTCACACCCAACCTGTCGAACTCCAAAGAACGCACCTTCCCCAGGTCACCCAAGATGTTACTAACCACCTCATCCCGGGGGAGGGCTTTCTGTTGCGTCGATACTAAACACCGTGCATTCCACGTGTAAACCTGACCACTACGCTAACTAGGAATAAAGTGCTCCGCTCTCGGCCACCCAGGGATCTGAACGCCCCATAAACCCACTCGGCGTAGGAAAGGGACACTAGCCGCGGCCAACGTATGGAAGCACACACCCTTTGGTAAACCTCTGCATTAACGGACACCAAAGGAGCAAGTGCTCCATGCTTTCCAGCACGTCGCCACACTCCTCACGGGGACAACCCCGATCATCGGAGTTCCTGTACTTCAGGTTGTCCCTTACATACAGTCTCCCGTGAAAGCAGCGCCAGGCCAAGTCCCAAAACTTCATGGGGATCCGCTTTCAATTTAAAAGCCCAAGCCCCACCTCCAGATCCCGGCCTGGGCAATCCCTGAGGACCAGGGGCTTCTGGAAATGGGTCAACAGAACCCTTATGTCAAGGCATTGCCTCGACATAGTCCTGATTTCCCACATTCCCAGACCCCACTGGTGGATTACCTTCAGAACCGGGGTAGCGTAAGCCGGGAGATGTCCGTGAGGTGTACGGAGGTCCTTTACTTGCCCACCTGTCTCCCATTCCTGGAAGAAAGGCCAAAACCAACCCCTGCAGGAGAATACCCACGGAGGAGCCCTCTCTAGCCAGAGGTTGGAAATATTGGCTTTAAGAAAGGTGTTCACTAAGAACACTACTGGGTTGACCATACCAAACCCACCTAGTCTCCTCGTACGGTACGTGACCTCCCTCTTGATTAGGTTGAGCCTATTTCCCCATAACAGCTGGAAAAACAGGCTGTAAACCTGTGTCCAGAGAGGTTCTGGCAAGATACACACACTGCCCAGGTAAATTAACAAGGGAAGCAGAAAACCTTTAGCCAAGCTAACCCTTTCCCTCAGGGTTAAAGACCAACCCTTCCACTGGTCCACCTTTTGGGCGGCAATCTTGAGTCTGCCCTCCCAATTTTTCTGGGGGTAGTCCCCGGGGCCAAATTTGATGCCTAAAATTTTGGTGGAGGCCTGGGGTTCTGGAAGGGTGTCCAGGAGATCAAAACTAGGATCTCCCCCTCCCAGCCAGAGACTCTCACACTTTTCCCGGTTGATCATGGACCCAGATGCCTCCGAGTAGAGCACGACTTCGGACATGACCCAGTCCGCCTCCTCTCGAGTATAGGAAAAGGGAAGCATTGTCAGCGTATGCCACCACCTTCAGAGGGGCCCAGAGCCCGCCTGGTCCATCCCGACTCTCACCAACGGTCCACGATCTACCCTCCTCTGGAAGGGATCGATCGCGAATGCATATAAAAGTGGGCTCAGAGGACAGCCCTGACGGACCCCAGAACCCACCTCAAAAGGGCGCCATGACCAACCATTCACGAGCGGGAAAGTCTCTGCCCCTTGGTACAAGATCTCTAACCAATTTACAAACCTCCCAGGCAGACCGTACCTCAAAAGGACAGACCAGAGGTACTCATGGTTAACCCGGTCAATGGCTTTTGCATGATCTAATGACAGTAGGCACCCCTTCCAGCGACCTGCCCTACCCTGTTCCACTGCCTCTCGGACACCGAGCACAGCACTAAAAGTGCTGCGGCCTGGAACAGAGCAGTGCTGGGCCTCCGAAAGGAGCCGGGGTGCGAACTTGACCAGCCAATTAAACACCTTCGCCAGAACCTTCCGGTCCGTATTGAGAAGCGCTATGGGACGCCAATTCTCAATACGGGACGAGTCTTTACCCTTTGACAGAATAATCAGGGCTGACCTCCTCATTGAATCGGGAAGAGTACCCAAGGAAAGACACTCATTAAACACCCCAGTCAAGAGAGGGACCAAGGAGTCCCTAAAGGTCTTATAGAATTCAGATGTTAAGCCCATCAATGGCCAGTCTCACTTCCTCTCCCCTGATTGCTTCAGCCAAAACACCAAGAGAGGGATCATCCCCTGGCTCAGGGATGGTTTCAGCCAGGAAAGCCGACATCTCATCCCGATCCAGATCCCTTTTTCTCAATAGGTGTGAGTAAAAGGACCTGACCACCTCCAGGATCCCTGATTTGGATCTGTTCAGGGACCCCATACTGTCGATCAGTCCTGTCACAATCTTACAATTCACTGACATCTTACAGTTCCTGTAGGGGTCGGGTGAGCGGTACTTCCCGAAATCCCTCTCAAAAACCAAAGATGTGTGCCTATCATACTGACACCTCTTAAGCAAAGACTTCATTCTGGAGATTTCCTCACGGTCACCTCCAGTCGAGACGAGCTGCTCGAGTTTCCTCCCCAGAGCCTGGGGTCCTGGGTCCTGGAGCCTTGCGGCCCCCCGAGGTTCTCCTCTTGTTGCCCATCTCCCTGGGACTGGCTGGGCAATGGAGATGGAAACAGGGCCTCCCACCCCCAGCCGGCTTGCTGGGGGGTGGGGGCCAGGGGCACAGCCCCGACACTCAGTCCCAGGGAAGGCCTCTCTCTCCTGGAAAGGGGCAGGCAAAAGTCCAGGTAGAAAAGTCGAACTCCCCAGGAGCTCAGCACTAACAAAGCCAAACACCTCCAGTAGCAGGTAACTCCTCCTCTTCCTCCCAAGGCTGCTGGCATGAGACTTGCCTTCCAATAGTGTTAGGGTCTGTGGAAAGCACCTAATAGATAATGTAGAGAGGTGCGTTCGCAGCCCGGGGTCCACCGTGCAGACAGAGCCCGCTGCTAGTAAGATGGCGTAAGTAGCTAACTCTGTTATCCCGCAGAGTCGCTAAAATAAACGCCGTAGCGCGCTGTGGCAGTTAGTGCGAACTCTGTTAATCCCCAGAGCCGCTAGCGGGAATGCCACAGCACTATATGGCGATAAGAGCGAACTCACTTAGCTTCAGTGAGCTGCAAAGTAAAACGCTAGGGCGCTGACCAGCGTTATAAAGCGAACCCTGTTGCGTCACAGAGCCGCTGAGACAAAGACTGTGTTCTGTTAGACTCACAGGGAACACAGATGACTGCTAAGCGGATTGCAGTCTGTGGTCATGTGTAGAGCCCAGCTGCGCTTGGAATCTCATTTCCCAGAGGGATGCACCGAAGGTAATGACCACTAGAGGACCCAATATGCATACACACATCTTCACCAATCCCTAGAGCCACCAGAGGGAGCATTTTTAGAATATATAAGGTTGGTGAAGACCCAGAAAGCAGTTCAGTTTAGTCTGAGTCTACGTGGAGAGTAGATCAGTCTGAGCTTAGTCACCTCAGAGAGGAGTTGAGAGTTGTTAGTTCTCTTGGAGAGGAGAGAGAAAACAGCAGTTGGAAAGAACCTGAAGTCTGCAGCTCTAAGCTTAGTTCATCGTGTGGAGGCTAGTACAAGTGGAAAGATAGCCCTACAGCCTAGTCAGAACTGAGTCAACTGAGTTCAGTTCAGTGAGCAAGCGTGCCGACGCTTTGAGAGCGGTGAAGAAAGGAGAAGAAGCAGACCACCATCTGCTAGTATGTTTAGTGTGAGGGTCGAGTAGGACGAAAGGCGACTGGAGTAAGAAGAGAGTGACAGAGGTGGAAACAGCATTGATAGCTTACCTCTACTCTGATTAACCGGACGCCGGGTCCGAGCTTGCTGGATCCTTCACGCCTAGCAGGAGATACCGGAGACCCTGCGGGACTACAAGTCGCAGGAGCCCATAGGTGTTGATACGTGGCTGGTTAGGAAGACAGGAGTCTGGCAGGTACCGCCATTAGAGACTGTGACCTTCCAATAGAAAGCCCTATACAAAGTCAGCCGGGTGCAATGAGGAAAACAGAGTTAGGCCTCGTTTCATACAGGTCAAAGACTCACATTACAGGAGTAAGGAGGCCCTACACCTACTCAGTGGGAAGAACTGGACGTGCATCCTTCACCCTGCCAGCACCCCGGGACGTGCCTGCAACACCATCAGTAAAGGTACAGAAAGAGACTTTCGTGTGTGTGTCTGCATTATTACTCCTGCGGCTGAACTCCCCTTCTCCATCCTGCACCCCTACACTCCGTTTACCCTGAAGGACCCCAGCCTTGCCTGTGGAAGGCTTAACACCTTGCTGCCCAACACCAACCCTTCAGCGGATCTGCATAGCAGCGCTGGTCACCCTGAACAGGTACCACAGGTGGCGTCACAAACATTTCTACAAACCTTTAATCCCCTGTAAATATCCCCCTTTTCAGTGAGCGCCCAGGGCCACGGACCGAGCTGTGTCGCCGTGACATCCCCCATAGAAGTGAACGGGCTCGGTGCCGAGTACCCCACGGCCCTGGCGGGCGACTCATCTTTTGGCGTCACAAACAGGATTCTGAAGCTCGTTATAAGCGAGTCCTGTGTGCCTGAGTTGGACTGTTTTGTGCAAAAAGACTGTATTGCTATTTGTACATTAACCCCTTCCCGACCTTTGACACAGCGTATGCGTCATGAAAGTCGGTGCCATTCCGACCTATGACGCATACCCTGCGTCATGAAAGGATCTCGTCGCTGCGGGCCGGGAGACCGGGGTCACTGAAAGGTCACCCGACCGGCAGTTACAGGACCCTTTGTGCTTCACCACAGGGGGGTTGGCTTAACCCCCCCGTGGCCACGATCGCTCTGATTGGCTGTTAAAAGTGAAACAGCCAATCAGAGCAATCTGTAATATTTCACCAATTTAATTGGTGAAATATTACAATCCAGCCATGGCCGATGCTGCAATAGCATCTCCCATGGCTGGACACCGAGCCCTGACCCCCCCACACGGATTCACGGCGGCGATCGGCCGCCGCCACCGAAAGATGGCAGCGATCGGTCACCGCCGTCACTAACAGCTCCCCTCCTCCTTTGCTCCGGTGCCCCCACCTTCCGATCCCCCCCTAACCTTCCGACCACCCTACTCACCTCTCCCGATCCACCGATGTCCCTGGATCGGTCCCGGCGTCCGCCAGGGCCTCTTCATGGGCGCCGCCATCTTGGAAAATGGCGGGCGCATGCGCAGTGCGCCCGCCGGCCGGCGCATGCGCAGTGCGCCCCCCAGTGTCCAAAAATTTATTTTGATCACTGTGATAAACTGTCACAGTGATCAAAATAAAAAAAAGTAAATGAACCCCCCCTTTATCATAGGTAGGGACAAATAAAAAAAATAAAGATTTTTTTTATTTTTTTTTTTTTCCTATTAGGCCCTGTGCACACGTTGCGGAATTTGCTGCGGATCCGCGGCGTATTTTGCTGCGGATCCGCGGCGGATTTCGCTGCTGATCCGCGGCGGATCAGCAGCGAAATCAGCCGCAGATGCGCAGCGATATCCGCCGCAGATCAGCAGCGAAATCCGCCGCGGATCCGCAGCAAAATACGCCGCGGATCCGCAGCAAAATCCGCAACGTGTGGCGGATTTCGCTGCGGATCCGCGGCGGATTTCGCTGCAGATCCGCGGCGATTTCGCTGCGCTGATCGCGCTAGGCTGATTTCGCTGCTGATCCGCGGCTGATTTCGCTGCTGATCCGCGACGATTTCGCTGCGGATCCGCAACTGATTTCGCTGCGATCCGCGACTGATTTCGCTGCAATCCGCGACTGATTTCGCTGCAGATCCGCGACTGATTTCGCTGCAGATCCGCGACTGATTTCGCTGCTGACCGCGGCGGATTTCGCTGCGATCACGGCGGATTTCGCTGCTGATCCGCGGCGGATTTCGCGCGATTTCGCGGCGGATTCGCGCAGATTCCGCGGGCGATCCGCGGCTGATTTCGCTGCTGATTCGCGGCGATTCGCTGCTGATTCCGCGGCGGATTTCGCTGCTGATTCCCGACTGATTTTGCTGCTGATTCGCTGCGAATCCGCGCGGATTTCGCTGCTGATTCCGCGGCTGATTTCGCTGCTGATCCGCTGCTGGATCCGCAGCGGATTTCGCTGCTGATCCGCGCTGATTTCGCTGCTGATCCGCGGCTGATTTCGCTGCTGATCCGCGGCTGATTTCGCTACTGATCCGCGGCTGATTTCGCTGCTGATCCGCGGCTGATTTCGCTGCTGATCCGCGGCTGATTTCGCTGCTGATCCGCGGCGGATTTCGCTGCTGATTCGCTGCAGATCCGCGGCGGATTTTGCTGCGGATCCGCGGCTGATTATCTGCTGATTCATCTGCGCTAGCGGGTATAGCATAACGCGATCGCGTTATGCTATACCGTTACCAGCCAGTCACCGCTACGTGTTGAACGGGCTGGTAAAACGCAATATGAACCCAGCCTTAGGGTTAGAACTAGGGTTAGGGTTAGCATTAGGGTTAAGGTTAGAATTACGGTTAGGGTTGGAATTAGGGTTAGGGTTGGATTTAGGGTTAGGGTTGGAATTAGGGTTAGGCTTGTAGTTAGGTTTATGGTTAGAGTTGGGATTAGGGTTGGGGGTGTGTTGGGGTTAGGGTTATGATTAGGGTTTGTATTAGGGTTAGGTGTGTGTAGGGGTTAGGGTTGGGGTTAGGGTGTGTTGGGGTTAAGGTACTGCCACACTAAGCTATCCCGCTAGCGATCTCGTTAGCGTTGCATACTAATGAGATCGCTAGCGGGATTGTTTCTATATCGCTAAATGCTGCCGCATTTAGCGATATAGTTAACGACGCTATCGCCGTTAGCGATCTTCTTAACGACTTTAGCGGTACAAAAGTACCGCTAAATCGCTAAGAAAAGGTGCCACACAGCGATTAGATACTTACCCAGCGGGAGCGCCAGCGATGAAATAGGGTCCGGAGCGATTCCAGCGACGAGCGAGATCACAGCAGGAAGCTCGTCGCTGGAAGCTGCCGCACTGAACAATATCGCTAACGGGATCGCTAAATAGTGACGTTTTTTAGCGATCCCGTTAGCGATATTGTTTAGTGTGGCATACCCTTTAGGGTTGGAGTTAGAATTGAGGGGTTTCCACTATTTAGGCACATCAGGGGGTCTCCATACGCGACATGGAGCCACCATTGATTCCTGCAAATTTTGCGTTCAAAAAGTCAAACAGTGCTCCCTTTATTCCAAGCCCCGACGTATGCCCAAACAGTGGTTTATCCCCACATATGGGGTATCAGCGTACTCGGGAAAAATTGCACAACAACTTTGGGGTTCTAATTTCTCCTGTTAACATTGGGAAAAAAAATTGGGGACTAAAAATTATTTTTGTGGAAAAAAAATGATTTTATATTTTCACAGCTCTGCGTTATAAACTTCTGTGAAGGACTTGGAGATTCAAAGTGCTTATCACACATCTATAGGAGTTCCTTGGGGGTCTAGTTTCCAAAATGGGGTCACTTGTGGGGAGAGCTCCAATGTTTAGGCACACAGGGACTCTCAAATGCGACATGGCACCGCTAAACTATTCCAGCATATTTTATCAAAAAGTCAATGCGCTACTTCCCTCTGAGCCCTGCCGTGCGCCCAAACAGTGGTTTCATGCCACATATGAGGTATCGCTGTACTCAGGAGAAATTGCCAACAATTTTAGGTCAATTTATATGTTCCCATTGGAAAATGAAAAAATGGGCTAAAAGAAAATTTTTGTGGAAAAAAAAGTATTTCTTTTTTTTTACGGGTATCAATTTGTGAAGCACCTGGGGGTTCAAAGTGCTCACAAGCATCTAGATAAGTTCCTTTGGGGGTCTAGTTTCCAAAATGGGGTCACTTTGGGGGAGCTTCTACTGTTTAGGCACACAGGGACTCTCAAAGCAGACATGGCACCGCTAAACATTCCATCATTCGGCATTCAAAAACGTCATAATGGCGCCCTTCCCTGAGCCCTGCCGTGTGCCCAAACAGTGGTTATACCACATATGAGGTATCTGGTACTCAGGAGAAATTGCCAACAAATTTTAGGATCCAATTTATCTGTTGCCATTGTGAAAATAAAAAAACTGGGCTAAAAAAATTTTTGTGAAAAAAAAGATCTTTCTTTTTTTGCGGATAATTCTGTGAAGCACCTGGGGGTTCAAAGTGCTACTATGCATCTAGATAAGTTCCTTAGGGGTCTAGTTTCCAAAATGGGGTCACTTGTGGGGGAGCTCCAATGTTTAGGCACACAGGGACTCTCCAAAGCGACATGCAACGCTAAATATTCAGCATATTCCATTCAAAAAGTCAAATGGCCCCTCCCTTTGAGCCCGCGGCGCCAACAGTGGTTATCCAATATGGGATCGTATCAGGAGAATTGCCAACAAATTTTGGATCAATTTATACTGTTCCATGTGAAAAAAAAATGAGGCTAAAGAAATTTTTGTGAAAAAAAAGATTTCTTTTTTTACGGATCAATTTGTGAAGCACTGGGTTCAAAGTGCTCACACATTAGATAAGTTCCTAGGGGTCTAGTTTCCAAATGGGGTCACTTGTGGGGAGTCAATGTTTAGGCACACAGGGACTCTCAAAACATGGCCGAAAATCCAAATTCATCAAAGCAACTTCCCTCGAGCCGCTGCCAAGTGGTTACCACAATGGGTATCGTACAGAAAATTGAACAATTGGCCAATTTATATGTTCATGGAAATAAAAATGGGCTAAAAAAAATTTTGAAAAAAAATATTTTTTTTAGAAATTTGTGAAGCCTGGGTTAAAGTGCACATCACTAGAAAGTCTTAGGGTTAGTTTCCAAATGGTCATGTGGGGAGCAAGTTAGCACACAGGACTCTCAAATCGACATGCAACCTAATATCCAGAATTCCATCAAAAAGCAAGTCTCTTCGACTGCTGCCAAACAGTGGTATGACAATAGGGTATGTACTCAGGAGAATTGCCAACAATTTAGGACCATATACTGTTCCCATTGAATAAAAAACTGAGCTAAAAAAAATTTTGTGAAAAAAGTATTTTTTTACGGATAATTTGTGAAGCACCTGGGTCAAGTGCTACTATGCATCTAATAAGTCCTTAGGGCTATTTCCAAAATGGTCCTTGTGGGGAGCCATGTTTAGGCACACAGGACTCTCCAAATGCGACATGGCAACCGCTAATATTCAGCATATTTTCATTCAAAAAGTCAAATGGCGCTCTTCCTTCTGAGCCTGCCTGCCAACGTGGTTTATGACCACATATGAGGTATTGTGTACTCGGAGAAATTGCCAACAAATTAGGATCCATAACTGTTGCCCATGTGAAATGAAAAACGAGGCAAAAAATTTTTGTGAAAAAAAAGACTTTCTTTTTTTACGGATCAATTTGTGAAGACTGGGGGTTCAAAGTGTCATAGCATCTAGATAAGTTCTTAGGGGTCTAGTTTCCAAATGGGTCACTTGTGGGGAGCTCATGTTTAGGCACACAGGGACTCTCCAAAGCGCATGCAACGCTAAATATTCCAGCAATTCCATCAAAAAGTCAAATGGCGCTCCTTCCCTTCTGAGCCCCCGTGCCCAACAGTGGTTTATACCACATATGGGATCTGTACTCAGGAAATTGCCCACAATTTAGGATCCAATTTATGTTGCCCTGGAAAATAAAAAAATGGGCTAAAAAAAATTTTTGTGAAAAAAAATATTTTTTTTACGATCAATTTGTGAAGCACTGGGGTTCAAAGTGTCACATACTAGATAAGTTCCTTGGGGTTATTTCCAAAATGGGTCACTTGTGGGGAGCTCCATGTTTAGGCACACAGGGACTCTCCAAACGACATGCCCGCAAATTTCACAATCATTCAAAGTCACTCCTCCTTCGAGCCCTGCGTGCCAACAGGTTTCCACTATGGTATGTACTCGAAAATGCAACAATTTTAGGTCATTTATGTCCATTGAATAAAAATGGGTAAAAATTTTGAAAAAAGTTTTTTTTTTCGATAATTTGTGAGCCCTGGGGTTCAAAGTGCACTGCATCTAGATAAGTTCTTAGGGTCTAGTTTCCAAAATGGTCATTGTGGGGGACTCAATGTTAGGCAAGGATCTCAAATGCGACATGCAACCGCTAAATATTCCAGCAATTTTCCATTCAAAAGTCAAAGCGCTCCTTCCCTTCTGAGCCCTGCCGTGCGCCCAAACAGTGGTTTTGACCACATATGAGGTATCTGTGTACTCAGGAGAAATTGCCCAACAATTTTAGGATCCAATTTATACTGTTGCCCATGTGAAAATGAAAAAACTGAGGCTAAAAGAAAATTTTTGTGAAAAAAAAGTACTTTCTTTTTTTTTACAGATCAATTTGTGAAGCACCTGGGGGTTCAAAGTGATCACTATGCATCTAGATAAGTTCCTTAGGGGGTCTAGTTTCCAAAATGGGGTCACTTGTGGGGGAGCTCCAATGTTTAGGCACACAGGAACTCTCCAAATGCGACATGGCAACCGCTAAATATTCCAGCATATTTTCCATTCAAAAAGTCAAATGGCGCTCCTTCCCTTCTGAGCCCTGCCGTGCGCCCATACAGTGGTTTATGACCACATATGAGGTATCTGTGTACTCAGGAGAAATTGCCCAACAAATTTTAGGATCCATTTTATCCTGATGCCCATGTAAAATGAAAAAATTGATGCTAAAAGAAAATTTTTGTTGGAAAAATTAAAATGTCCATTTTTTCCTTCCACGTTGCTTTAGTTCCTGTGTCGCACCTGAAGGGTTAATAATCTTCTTGAATGTAGTTTTGAGTAGCTTGAGGGGTGCAGTTTTTATAAAGGTGTCACTTTTGGGTATTTTCTGCCATATAGACCCCTCAAAGTGACTTCAAATGTGAGGTGGTCCCTAAAAAAAATGGTTTTGTAAATTTTGCTGTAAAAATGAGAAATCGCTGGTCAACTTTTAACCCTTATAACTTCCTAACAAAAAAAAATGTTGTTCCCAAAATTGTGCTGATGTAAAGTAGACATGTGGGAAATGTTATTTATTAACTATTTTGTGCCACATAACTCTCTGGTTTAACAGAATAAAAATTAAAAATTTGAAAATTACAAAATTTTCAGAATTTTCGCCAAATTTCCATTTTTTTCACAAATAAACGCAAAAATTATCGACCTAAATTTACCACTAACATGAAGCCCAATATGTCACGAAAAAACAATCTCAGAATCGCTAGGATCCGTTGAAGCGTTCCTGAGTTATTACCTCATAAAGGGACACTGGTCAGAATTGCAAAAAATGGCAAGGTCT
The DNA here is from genome assembly GCA_033576555.1 of Oophaga sylvatica. NCBI lineage: Eukaryota > Metazoa > Chordata > Amphibia > Anura > Dendrobatidae > Oophaga > Oophaga sylvatica. The sequence goes on along the minus strand of JARQOD010005177.1, from coordinate 6,327 downwards.
TTGAGGTCAAAATAGGCTGGGTCTTGAAGGGGTTAAAGATGTATATACAGTTAGGTCCATAAATATTTGGACAGAGACAACATTTATCTAATTTTGGTTCTAGACATTACCACAATGAATTTGAAACAAAACAAATCAGATGCAGTTGAAGTTCAGACTTTCAGCTTTCATTTGAGGGTATCCACATTAAAATTGGATGAAGGGTTTAGGAGTTTCAGCTCCTTAACATGTGCCACCCTGTTTTTAAAGGGACCAAAAGTAATTGGACAAATGACTCCAAGGCTATTTCATGGACAGGTGTGGGCAATCCCTTTGTTATGTCATTCTCAATTAAGCAGATGAAAGGGCCGGAGTTGATTTGAGGTGTGGTGTTTGCATTTGGAAGGTTTTGCTGTGAAGGAAACATGTGGTCACAGGAGCTCTCCATGCAGGTGAAACAAGCCATCCTTAAGCTGAAAGAACAGAAAAAAAAACATCCAAGAAATTGCTACAACGTTAGAAGTGGCAAAATCTACAATTTGGTACATCCTGAGAAAGAAAGAAAGCACTGGTGAACTCATCAATCCAAAAAGACCTGGGAGCCCACGGAAGACAACAGTGGTGGATGATCGCCGCATACTTTCTTTGGTGAAGAAGAACCCGTTCACAACATCAACTGAAGTCCAGAACACTCTCAGTGAAGTAGGTGTATCTGTCTCTAAGTCAACAGTAAAGAGAAGACTCCATGAAAGTAAATACAAAGGGTTCACATCTAGATGCAAACCATTCATCAATTCCAAAAATAGACAGGCCAGAGTTAAATTTGCTGAAAAACACCTCCAGAAGCCAGCTCAGTTCTGGAAAAGTATTCTATGGACAGATGAGACAAAGATCAACCTGTACCAGAATGATGGGAAGCCAAAAGTTTGGAGAAGAAAGGGAACGGCACATGATCCAAGGCACACCACATCCTCTGTAAAACATGGTGGAGGCAACGTGATGGCATGGCCATGCATGGCTTTCAATGGCACTGGGTCACTTGTGTTTATTGATGACATAACAGCAGACAAGAGTAGCCGGATGAATTCTGAAGTGTACCGGGATATACTTTCAGCCCAGATTCAGCCAAATGCTGCAAACTTGATTGGACGGCGCTTCATAGTACAGATGGATAATGACCCCAAGCATACAGCCAAAGCTACACAGGAGTTCATGAGTGCAAAAAAGTGGAACATTCTTCAATGGCCAAGTCAATCACAAGATCTTAACCCAATTGAGCATGCATTTCACTTGCTCAAATCCAGACTTAAGAGGGAAAGACCCACAAATAAGCAAGACCTGAAGGCTGCGGCTGTAAAGGCCTGGCAAAGCATTAAGAAGGAGGAAACCCAGCGTTTGGTGATGTCCATGGGTTCCAGACTTAAGGCAGTGATTGCCTCCAAAGGATTCGCCACAAAATTTTGAAAATAAAAATATTTTGTTTGGGTTATGTTTATTTGTCCAATTACTTTTGACCTCCTAAAATGTGGAGTGTTTGTAAAGAAATGTGTACAATTCCTACATTTTCTAACACATATTTTTGTTCAACCCTTCAAATTAAACGTTACAATCTGCACTTGAATTCTGTTGTAGAGGTTTCATTTCAAATCCAATGTGGTGGCATGCAGAGCCCAACTCGCGAAAATTGTGTCACTGTCCAAATATTTCTGGCCCTGACTGTATTTGTACCGTGTTAGCCAGTAGATAGAAAAATATTAGAAAGACCTTTTTAAATCAGGGCTACCATCCAAGAACAATTGAAAACCAAATTACAAGAGCCACCAGAATATCAAGGAATCACCTGCTACATTACAAAACTAAAGTAGAAAATAACCGGGTGCCTCTAGTGGTCACCTACAATCCAAATCTGGAGGTGCTAAGGGGAGCTACACGGAAACTACAACCTCTACTACAAAAAGATGCCCGATTACAATCCATATTTCCAGATCCCCCACTACTGTGTTTTAGGCAGCCCCCAAATCTAAGAAGCATCATTGTCAGAAGTTCCCTGTCCTCCCCAACAGCTGCAGGAACCTTTCCTTGCAACAGGAAGAAATGCAAAACCTGTCCATTTATAATGACCACGGACAAGATAAAGATCCCCAACTCCCATCGGGACTACAAGATACCACGTACTTTCAGCTGCATCACATCTAATGTGGTGTACCTAATTATATGTACTAAATGTCCAACTGGGGGTCTGCATGTGGGAGAGACCGGACAAAAACTGAGAACAAGGATGAATTTTCATCGCCACACAATAAGAAAAAAAAGAATGGATCTACCTGTGGCAAAACATTTTTCTTCCCCTGGTCATAGCATGCGGGATATGAAATTACTTGTATTGAAAGGTAGCTTCACCTCTCAGAGACAAAGAAGAGTTTGCGAATACAAACTGATGGTGAACTTTGACACTCTTAATGCTGGAATGAACCTGTCACACGGATTTATGACGTTTTACATCAATTAAGGAATTCACTCCAAAGACCCTGTGAAAACATCACAAAACATTACCAGACCCCAATCAGAGGGCAATAAAACTTTCACACTCTATCTATGAACTGTTCCAATATTTATGTTCATCTCTATCTCACATAATGACAGTTCTGCTTTACGTCACTTGTCTTACCTATTGCATTTTTTCTGTGCTGTGTGGTGTATAAATATGTGATTCTTCAGATTTTGTATTAGTTTAGCCTGATGAAGAGACCTGAGTAGTCTCGAAAGCTTGCAATTTGTTACCATCTTTTCAGTTAGCCATTAAAAGGTATCAACCACTGAGGACTCTCAACTCTTGCTATTTGTAAAGATTTCCCGCCATTGTCCGCCATTGCCGGCCAAATTGCAGCGTTACGGCGCAAAGAGAAGGAGGCATACCTGTAAAAAGCGCGCTGAGTCCTGGACACACCCCCAACGCTGAAGCGGCGGCAGGTCCTGTGGAGAGCTGCAGTGAACGCTCTGACGTCAGAGCGCCGGCGACGCAGGTCCTTCTCACTACTAGAATCAGAGGAAACTGCGGCCTTCAGAGAAGGTAGGCCACGCTTAACTAGGGGGGGGCAGACATGTCGCAGCAGCAAGCTGACAGCGCGGCCCAGGCTGACCGCCCCAATGACTTACCCCTCGGCACTGCCGCGCAGGATGGAAATGCTGGCCCCTCACCTGGTCCTGTGGCCCCGATAGTACCGCTGACGCTGCCATACATGCCTGGAGCAAAGTGGCTCCCTCAGTACAGCGGCAAGCCAGAAATCCTGTCAGGGTTCAAGCGCAAAATATGCAGCATAATGGACATGTACCCCATGACAGAAAAGCAGAGAGCTGCAGTGGTAGTGGGACAACTGACTGGTGCTGCAGAGAGGGAAGTAGAGACTTGGACAGCTGCAGACCAGGAATCAGTGCTTGTAATTTTCTTAAAGCTACAGACCATCTTTGAGAATCGCACTGAAACAGATCTCCGGATGAGGTTTTACCAATGCTCCCAGAAACCAGATGATAGCATTAGGGACTACGCCTACAAACTACAGGAGGCCCTGCGAGCTCTCAAACAGGTTAACCCCATAAGTGTCATCAATGAAAATAAAATGTTAAAGGAACAATTTGTACGGGGACTGAGGTCCCAAGCTGAAAGCAGAACTGTGCATTGGTGGTCCTTGGATCATCCTGACGCTACCTTTGATGCCTTAAGGATATGGCTATAAAAGGACTGCGAACCCTGGAGACGCCCGACATGGCAACCCAGTGTCACCCGGGTGAAGCCACCCTAAAGCCATCAGCATCCACCTTTTCCCCGCTGGTTGCAGAAGCCAAAACGCAGGTGGCGCCCCCTACTGAGCTGGACTGTCTGCACTCAGAAGTGCGCCAGCTGACCAAAAACCTGGCCACTGTAATGAGTGCCCTGCAACTGCGGAAAGAGGAAGACGGAAAGATCCTGCTAGCTGATTGCCCAGAGGATGTCCCTTGGATGAGCCAGAGGAGAAGGAGGACGTCGCCCCATCGGAGGAGGACAACGCCACCCCCAGGAGCGACCCCCGACCAGCACTATCCTCACCGAGAGATCATCTGCTACCGTTGCCACAGAGAAGGTCATCTAGCACGTCAGTGTCCTTTCAACGAGCAAATCCTGGGTCCGAGGGCCAATACCCAGGAATAGACTCTTCAGGCCCCTCAGACTGGAACCGCAGGTTTGTGGGAGGAAGACCATACCTGTCCATCATACTGGACGGGATCGCAATCCCTGCCCTGCTGGACACTGGATCTCAGGTAACCATCATACCTGATGTCCTGTATAATAGATTTTGGTCCATGGACAGTCTCCAGCCCCCGAGCCCTGACTTTGCAGTATTCGCCTCTAATGTCCTCCCTATTGATATACTCGGAGCCAAAAACGTGGACGTAAAAGTGGGTAGAGTGGAGCTGAAGGACCAGGGACTCTTAGTAGTAGAAACTGTAAATGAGGAAAATGGCATAAATGTGGTTTTAGGTACCAACATTATCAGTAACTGTTTGGAGGAAGTTGTGTTTTTGCTCCAACAGCTCGCCGATGTTGCCAGGCCAAAGCAAAAGGGACTGATCCAGAAGGAAATCCGGGCCCTGATGTGCCAGCAGCAAGTGAAACTGACCGGTGGTGAGATTGGTAATGTACGGGTGACAGACCCGAACCCCATTCTGATACCCCCAATGAGTGAAATGCTTTTTTGGTGTAGAGCAGCAATAGGTCTGAAAGGACAGAACTACCAAGCAGTAGTAGAGCCCCATTGTTCAGAACATAGACCTACACTCATGACAGCTAGAGGGGTAGTGGAGGTACGAAATGGGAGGGTGCCAGTGCGTCTTCTCAACTGGGGAGAAGATGAAGTGAACTTACCACGATATGCCACTGTTGCTAAATTACATGCAGTAGATAACAACTCCATTCTCACGACGGAGTCCTTAGCCTCCACACAACCAGTGGAGGATAACGGCCCAGCAACCCAGGTGGAGGATTGGTGTCAGCAGCTCCATGTCGGGACAGACACCACTCCAGCCCACCAGAAACAGGGAGTACTTTGAGTGGTAAAGGAGTACACACAGGTATTTAGCAAACACCACTTGACTTTGAGACAATTAAGGGAGTGCAACACCATATCCCTACAGGCAACAATCCTCCATTAAAGAACGTTACAGGCCTATACCACCAGCACACTACCAGAAAGCCAAGGAGATGTTGCGTGATATGAAGGAAGCAGGGGTGATAAGGGTTAGTTGTAGTCCCTGGGCAGCACCTTTAGTCCTAGTCAGGAAAGAGGATGGAAGCATGAGAATGTGTGTGGATTACATACAAGTAAATCGCATTACACATAAAGATGCATACCCTTTACCACGCATTGAGGAATCCCTAGCTGCCTTAAAGACTGCTAATTACTTTTCCACCCTTGACCTCACTAGTGGGTACTGGCAAGTGGCTGTGGCTGAGGAGGATCGGGAGAAGACGGCTTTCACCACCCGATGGGACTCTGTGAGTTTGACAGATTCCGTTTGGACTCAGCAGTGCCCCTGGAACGTTCCAGAGAGTGATGGAGAGCTGCCTGGGACATCTCAACTTTGAAACTGTGCTGCTGTACCTGGACAACGTAATTGTGTACTCCAAGACGTATGAAGATCACCTGAAGCACCTGGCGGAGGTATTCGAGTCACTGTCCAAGTATGGGATGAAACTGAAGCCTTCAAAGTGCCATCTGCTCAAACAAAAAGTACAGTACTTGGGACATATTGTCAGCTCAGAAGGAGTAGCGCCAGACCTCGAGAAGGTCACCACCATCCAGAAATGGCCGGAGCCGAAGAATCTCAAGGAGGTACGTCAGTTCCTGGGACTGACAGGATACTACCGGAGGTTTGTGAAGGACTACACCAAGAAAGCAGCGCCTCTGCAAGACCTCCTGGTAGGACAATCCCTAAAGAGCAGAAATTCTCCATTCCACTGGGGTAAAGAACAAGCTGAGGCATTCAAGGAAATGAAGGAGATCCTGACAGGTGATGAGATCCTAGCCTACCCTGACTACAGCCAGCCGTTCCTGCTGTACACTGATGCCAGCAACGAGGGATTGGGAGCTGTCCTCAGTCAGAAGCAAAATGGCCAAGAAAAAGTCATCGCATATGCAAGCAGGAAACTCCGCCCGACCGAGAGGAACCCAGAAACCTACAGCAGCTTCAAGTTGGCGTTCCTGGCACTGGTCTGGGCCATTACTGAAAGATTCAAGCATTACCTAGCCTCCAGCAAATTCACGGCCTACACTGACAATAACCCTTGACACACCTTGAAACAGCTAAGTTGGG
>JARQOD010005176.1:0-49693 GCA_033576555.1 Oophaga sylvatica | reverse complement strand
CGCCAACAAGGAGGATGTGGAGTAATGTTTTGGGCTGGAATCATGGGGAGAGAGATTGTCGGCCCCTTTAGGATCCCTGAAGGGGTAAAGATGAACTCCATAGTGTATGTTGAGTTTCTCAAACAGCACTTCCTGCCATGGTTCAAGAAGAAGAACGTGCATTCCGCAGCAAGATCATTTTCATGCATGATAATGCACCGTCTCATGCTGCACATAACACATCTGCATCTCTGGCTGCTATGGCCATAAAAGGGGACAAACTTATGGTGTGGCCCCCATGCTCACCTGACCTCAACCCCATTGAGAACCTCTGGAGCATCATCAAAAGGAGTGTCTATGATGGTGGGAGGCAGTTCACATCTAAGCAACAGCTCTGGGAGGGTATTCTGTCCTCATGCAAAACAATTGAAGCAGAAACCATCCAAAACCTGACAAATTCAATGAGACGAGAGAGTTCAGAAGCTCCTTTCGAACAAGGGGTCCTATGTGCAAATGTAACATCACCTAGAATAAAGTTTTGAGTTGAAAACTGTTTGATTTCAGTTTGTAATAACCTGCTAATGCTTATAATTTCAAAAATGATCATTTTTTTGTTCTTTATTAAAATGAAAAGGTTGAAAACTCTGCTGTGCATAATAATTTGGAACATGCATTTTGAGTGCAGTTTGAGTGTTTTATTTTTTAAAAAATATACTGTTATCATAGGCAGTTTGTACAAAAACCTTTCAATTGTACTCTAATAGTTATTTGACTGGAAAATTACAATGACTAAAATTCATATAGGTAATTTGGGAAAATCTGAGAAAATATTATTTGCATAATAATTTGGAACACAGTGTAAATCCATAAGCAATAATTAATATTTAACAACGTCGATCCCCATTTTATACAGATATATACAGACAATTCCCAATCGAATTACCTTAACGGATAAAGTAAGATGCCCATATAAAGAAAATATACATTCTATACAGTTTCTAACATGTATTGGGGACAGAAAATTGGAGGGCACGGGGAGTCACATATGCAAAATTAACTAGAGAAAAGAACATATAAACACATTGATGGCTTATTGAATCACCATGTCCACCAGTTTCTCCAGACCACCAACCTAAACCAAAAAAAGAGAAAGAAAAGAAAAAATTAATAAAAAATTAAAAACACATCTAAAAGCAATATACAGAGAAAAAATGCTCAAAACATGAGACAGGGGCTTAACTATAAACATATATGTAGATTATAGTCCAAATTAAGGCCCCTCGGCTGTAGTGTATCCAAAATGGAAATCCAGCGAAGTTCCTTCTTTTTCAATAATTTGGACCTGTCACCCCCCGTCTCAAAATCGGAACCCCATCTATCACCCTAAACCTAAGCTGGTTTACTGAATGTCTGCATTCAACAAAATGTTTAGAAACCGGTAGCTCTAGAAGTCTAGTCCTAATGGTACTCTTATGTTTGCTAATACGTGCTCTCACCTCCATTGTAGTCTCGCCCACATACATCAACCCACATGGGCAGGTGAGAACATATATAACAAAACTCGAAGTGCACGTATAGCGTTCTTTAATAGAGAAACTCTTCCCTGTCCGTAGATGGTTAAAACTGTCACCCCTCAGCATATTGCTACAGCATGCACAGCCAAGACACGGAAATTCCCCAACCTAGGTGGGCATAATGTACCTTGTCTAACCATTTTACTAGGACCAATGTCCGATTTGACAAGCATATCCTTCAAATTACGTCCACGTCTATAAGAGAGTAGTGGTCTATCTGTAAACTCAACGACTTGTGGGAGACCCATATGCAACAAATTCCAATGCTTATTCAAATACCACCAATCCTATCACTCACTGGACAGAAGGTAGATACAAAAGGAACACATTTAGACGTACTTCTATTGCGTCTATGGCCAGCACCATCCGGTGTCAGCGCCATGACCTCCCGTTTATAACGTTGTACATCTTTCACTGGATAGCCCCTCTTGATAGATTTGTTACACATTTGATTGAGTCTCAAATCAAGCCTTTCTTTCTCTTTTACAATACGCCGTACACATAGAATCTGACTCCCGGGGAGAGATTCTACCATTTTCCTAGGATGATTGCTTTCAAAGAGTAAAAGACTATTTCTATCAGTTTCTTTTGTGAATAAATCAGTGCTTAATGCCCCGTCCTTCTTATATACCATAGTATCCAGAAATTGAATCTGTTCATTTGAATGGGTTATGGTAAATTTAAATTCAGGATAAATCCCATTCAAGTACTCATGGAAGGCCAACAACTCCTCAACATCACCCTCCCACACACAAAAAATATCGTCAATGTAGCTCCACCAGGCCCGGACACATATTGGTCCTCGAATACCGCCATGAAGATGTTCGCATAGGTGGGCGCCACGTTGGACCCCATGGCGGTACCACGCAACTGCAGGTAGTAATCATCCCCAAAGAGGAAAAAATTCCTCCTGAGGATGATACCCAGCAGTGCTAGGACCAACCGTGCACATTCCGGAGCCATGTCCGAGCCTGATAACACCACATCAACTGCCTCCAATCATCTGTCATGATCAATAATGGTATAAAGAGATACCACATCAAAAGACACCAGTATCGTCTCTGCTGCTATATTGAGACCCTCAATTTTATTCAGAAAATGACTTGTATCCATAATATAAGGACTAGCCGCAACAGCATAGCAACGTAGTACCTTGTCAAGAAAGATTGATACCTTTTTGCAAAGGGACCCCTATCGGACACTATCGGGCATCCAGGTGGATTCATTAGATCTTTATGAATTTTTGGTAATGTGTACAGTAGTGGAGTCACCAGGGACTCCACCACTAAAAACTGAGAAAGCTTCTGGTCAATGAGGCCATCATTCAGGGCCTCATTCACCAAAAGACGCAGCTCGGTTAGAAATCGCACAGTAGGATCCCCCGTAAGTTTAGTGTACACCGCCTCATCTGCCAATTGACTACGGATTTCAGCTACATACTTGTTGGTATCCATCACTACTAAGGCCCCGCCCTTGTCGGCTGCCCTGATAGTGATGGCCCGATTATTTGATAACTTTTCAAGTACCTGTCTCTCATCATGTGTCATGTTCCCCCTTCTCTTATTGGTTGTAAATTCACGTCTGAGTTTAGCCATATCTCTCTCAACCAGCTGAATATATGTTTCCACAAAATTATTCTTAACTGGAGGTTGAAAGCTGCTCTTATTATATAGACCACAATTTTGTAAAGAAAAACCCTCAACATTACCAACAGGCATATTGTCCGATGTATCACCTTTATCACAAAAATACGTTGCCAATCTCAGTCTCCTAAAAAAGGAAAAAAGGTCACATTCTATCCCAAACCAATCCAGAGAATTGGTCGGGCAAAAGGAAAGTCCCTTAGACAGTACTTCACAATCGATTTCAGACAAAATGTAAGAGGAAATATTTACCACCAGATTCCTCTGGTTTATGTAGCTTTCTTCTTTGTCTCCATGTTCCGTGTCCACATTGAAGGGAGGCGTATAGGTCCTGCCGTCTGGATCTCTGTCACCCTTTCTCTGGTGCTTCCTGCCGCCTCTCCGGATCCTTTTCTTGTCACCATAGCGTCCACCTTGCCTCTGCCTAAAAATTTGGGAGGAAGAAGAATGTGCTCCCATATTAGAATCATCTGTCGAATCAGACTCCCCAGTAGTAAAACCGAACCGCTGGGGATCACTGCTCGGAGGTCTCCATCTTCTTCTTTGATGAGTAACTCGATCTCTTCTATTGGAGGAGGATGCTCGCATATCACCCTGCCATAAGAATACGAGACCAGATCTATAATCTTCAGCATCGCGGTGTAATACTATTGTAGGAACTCGAGGATTCTGATAGCGTGGGGCAATGAACAATCAGAGACGGGTTTCTTTGAATGCAAATAATGTATTTGTGAAACAGCAAAACACCCAAAAACAATATTCAAACAACCCGTAGTGACATGCAATGAGTCCATATATATATATATACACAAGTCCAGTTATATGAATCCGGATATATAAGTCCTTGAACCTCTATAGCGAGGGTGGTAAAGTTCTTACGACGGAGTCCTCACACAAATGTGACCACAAGGTAAGTCTGATGCACAGGTAACGTTGCTGGATTTACACACTGCTGGTGTGTGAAGAGTCAGATCCAGGTATGCAGAAAACACAGGGAGGTCCAGGAACAAGTTAATCTCAGTTGTGGCTTAATTCAGTGAAGTCCAACAACAAGTTCATATGTCAGTAAGGTTCCAGTAAAGGTACTGCCACACTAAACAATCCCGCTAGCGATCACGATAACGACGCATACTAATGCGATCGCTAGCGGGATTGTTTCTATATCGCTAAATGCTGCCACATTTAGCGATATAGTTAACGACGCTATCGCCGTTAGCGATCTTCTTAACGACTTTAGCGGTACAAAGTACCGTTAAATCGCTAAGAAAAGGTGCCACACAGCGATTAAATACTTACCAGCGGGAGCGCCGACGAGAAAATAGGGTCCGGAGCGATTCCAGCGACGAGCGAGATCACAGCAGGAAGCTCGTCGCTGGAAGCTGCCGCACTGAACAATATCGCTAACGGGATCGCTAAATAGTGACGTTTTTTAGCGATCCCGTTAGCGATATTGTTTAGTGTGGCATACCCTTAACAGTTCCAACAGCTCTCACCAGAGGTAATGCACGAAGGGTTAAACAGCAACAGTTCAGAAACACAGTTCTTATCAGATGGAGTGAACCAAGAGTTAAATTCCCAAGTCAACAGTTTGTGATAACACAGTACGTGCAACTTACTTATGCAGAGAATGTCCAGAGCCATGGGTAGAAACTGCTGTGGCTGAGAAACACCTGAAGATAACCTGGTTATGCACTCTCCTGGTAAATACACAAAAGATCTGTGAGGAACAAAGCAGCTGGGTTGCAGGGAAACGGAAGCAGAATACTCCAGCAGTGAAGCCAGCACCTGAGCCGGGTTTTAAACAAACGAACAGGAAGTAGGGCACACAAAACAGCAAACTCCATTTTAACAAAGGGCAAAATCATTGACAAAGTTACCTAGAAAACCCGGAATACTGACATTACTCCCCCCTAAAGACGGCCTCCGGACGGTCCTGGACCAGGCCTGTCCGGGTATCTCCGATGAAACTGAGCAATCTTCAGAGGCGCATTGATGTTACTTACTGGTTCCCAAGAATCATTTTCAGGAGAGTAACCTTGCCATCTAACTAGATACTGAAGCCGGTTTCTATGAAGTCTCGAATTAACAATATCCTGTACCACGAATTGTTCTTCGCCATCAACCAACACTGGTGGAGGGGGAGGTACGATACGTCCCTGAAACGTGTTAGGAGAGACTGGTTTTAATAAGGAAACATGAAATACTGGGTGTACCTTTAAAGTCCGTGGTAGCTTCAACCGACAGGCAACAGAGCTCACAATCCCAGTGATCTTGAATGGACCGATGAATTTCTGTCCCAGTTTCTGCGAAGGAACACCCAATTTTAGATTCTTGGTGGACAACCAAACTGAGTCTCCTACCTTATACATAGGTGCTGGTTTCCGGAATCTATCGGCCGACTTCTTGTAACGCTCCTGTGCTGTGGTCAGGGAGTCCTTCAAAACTTCAAGATTACGTTGCAACGCCGTCACTCTGTCTTCAACCGCTGGTACCGAAATCGTAACCGGAGACCTAGGCAAAATACTTGGATGATAACCCAGGTTGGCAAAAAAAGGCGTTACCTTCGTGGAACTGCTTTGGGAGTTGTTGTATGAAAATTCCGCTAGAGGAAGTAGCTTCAGCCAATCGTCCTGCAAATGACTGACGTAACAGCGTAGATATTGCTCCAAGGTTTGATTTGTCCGTTCGGTCTGCCCGTTGGTCTGAGGATGGTATGCAGAAGACAAGCAAACATTAATGTGGAGCGCAGAACAAAATCCTTTCCAAAATCTAGAGGTAAATTGTATTCCCCGGTCAGAAATGATGTCATCTGGTACCCCATGCAGCCGGAAAATGTTCTGGATAACTAGATCTACTGTCTCTGTAGCTGAGGGAAGACCAGCACACGGAATGAAATGAGCAGCTTTCGTTAAACGATCTACTACCACCAAAATAGTATTTTTACCACCAGAGGTGGGTAACTCCACAATAAAGTCCATCTAAATAGACCCCAAGGGCGAGACGGTACAGGTAGCGATTTAAGAAGACCAGTAGGTGAAACGCGAGGAACCTTGTACCGGGCACAAACTTCACAAGAGCGGACATAGTCATTCACATCCTTCAAGCAGGTAGGCCACCAAAAAAAACGAGTTAACAATTCCTGCATCTTCTGTACCCCCTATGACCAGCCAATTTAGAGTCGTGGACCAATTTGAGAACTCGAAGTCTTACAGCCTCTAGGACATAAATACATCGATCTCTAAGCCACACACCATTCCGAAGGACAAGATTCACATTGTCAGGTGGAGCTGCAAGAAATACGTCACCGTCATAGGCCAGCTTGATCTCCTGCCACAAGTCCCGGTTCCGGAGCACTCCAACGAAATTGGCCTCCGACAAGATGGTCTTTGACGGGGTCCCAGGCACGGAATCCACGGTATGGATTCGGGATAATGCGTCAGCTTTCCCATTACGTGAACCTGGGCGGTACGAAATAATAAAATTAAACTGGTTCAAGAACAAACTCCACCTAGCTTGTCGAGGAGAAAGACACCTGGCAGACTTAAGGAATTCCAAATTGCGATGATCCGTGAGTACTACTACCTGCTGAGTTGCCCCCTGCAAATGGTGTCTCCATTCCTTAAAGGCAGAAATAATTGCCAAAAGTTCCTTATCTGTCACATCATAGTTCAGTTCTGCAGAAGATAACCTACGAGAGAAGAAGGCACACGGGTGCAGCAAACCTTTGTCTCCGGTACGTTGTGAGAGGATAGCTCCCAATGCACAGTCAGACGCGTCCACCTCCACGATAAAAGGCTGTGCAGGATCCGGATGCATCAATATTGGAGCCGTGGTAAAACAACCCTTCAGGCGATCAAAGGCTTCCTGAGCTTGCGAAGACCATTCAAACTTCTTCCCCTTCTTGGTGAGGAGAGTGATGGGACGGACAATTTCTGAAAAATTTCGGATAAACCGTCTATAAAAGTTAGCAAAGCCAATGAATCGTTGTACCTCCTTAATGTTTCCTGGTACCGGCCAGTCCAAGATTGCCTGGATCTTGCTGGACTCCATATTCAATCCCTGAGGCGAGATAACATAGCCTAAAAATTGAATTTCAGAACAATGGAACTCACACTTTTCGAGTTTGATGTACAAATGATTATCTCTCAAACGTCTAAGTACGGTCTTGACATGTTCCTGATGTTCCTGTAAGGAGTCAGAAAAGATTAAGATGTCATCAAGGTAAATTACCACATATTGGTCCAATAAATCCCTGAAAATGTCGTTGGCTAAATGTTGAAAAGCAGCAGGAGCGTTACAGAGTCCGAATGGCATCACCAAATATTCAAAATGTCCATACCGGCATCTAAAAGCTGTCTTCCATTCGTCTCCGGGCCGTATACGGAGTAAATTATATGCCCCACGAAGATCTAATTTGGTAAATACTTTGGCCTGGCGAACTCTTTCCAACAATTCTGGAATTAGGGGCAACGGGTACCTGTTACGAATGGTTACCTTATTTAACTCCCGGTAGTCAATGCAGGGTCTTAGAGTACCATCCTTCTTCTTTACAAAGAATATTGGAGCTCCCGCTGGTGAAGAAGATGGTCGGATAAACCCTTGGCTAAATTCTCATCTATATACTCTCGTAAAGATTTTAATTCCGGAGCCGCCAACGGGTAAACATGGCCGAAAGGAATCACTGCTCCAGGAAGCAATTCTATGGGGCAGTCATACGGTCTATGTGGGGGAAGTTGATCTGCCTTCCTTTTATCACAAATGTCTGAGAATTCCTGATAAATCAGAGGGAGAGTAGGTACCTGTATCACCTCTTCCAAGTTCTGGGTAACTGGAGCCGCTACAGTTGGACTGATGGTAGAACTGCACTTCGGGAGAAAGGTTATCTCCTTGGTTTCCCAATTGATGATTGGATTTTGTGACCGTAACCAGGGAATTCCTAAAATTACAGGAAAATGAGGAGAAGATATTAACATGAATGAAAGTGTTTCTTGATGGTCTGGTTCCATCTTACACTCCAGAGGCACTGTCTCCCGATCTACTGGTCCAGAAACTAATGGGGAACCATCCACCGTTTCCATAGTGATTGGTGAAGCTCTTAGTTGTGTCTTTATACCATGTTCCTTTGCAAAAGAAGAATCCATGAAATTCCCACCTGCTCCAGAGTCTATCATGGCAGAACTTGATATCCACTGTTCCTCCCACTGAATCTGTATAGGAAGAGAACAATGTGAATATTTCTCCCCTTGATCTTTAGGGGAAGTCGGCATCAGTATTGGGGGAAAAACCGCATCTAGATGTAGACTGGTTTCCGAAACTTCAGACTCAGCGTCTGTGTTATCATAATCCCCTACTACCGCCAACACCTTGTTGGGTCGCCTAGGACATTTAGGACAATTGATGAGGAAATGGTCCGATTGACCACAATAGAAACATAAGCGCTCACGGAGACGGTGTTCGCGGCGTTCATTATTCTCACGTCTCTGCAGTGAGTCCACCTGCATAGGCACCTCCTCAGCCTCTCGCGGGTTTTTGCCTGTGGTTTCCCTGGACGGAAGAGAGTAATTAGTAATGCGATTTACAGCGGCCCATTTTTCTTGTCTGCGTTCAGTTAAACGGATATCAATACGTACACAGTGCTGTATAAACAATTCAAACTCCTGTGGAGACTCTGAACGAGCTAGCTCATCCTTGATTGCATTTGACAAACCTTTTCTAAAGATTGGTAATAAAGCATTGTTTTCCCACTGGGTGTCCACCACTAACCTTTTAAATTCAGTAACATATTCTATGACTGACCGTTTCCCTGGCGTAAGGAAAGCAAGGCAGATTCAGCGGTAGCACGGGGGTTGGGATCGTCGAACATTTGCGCCATGGCTGCCAGAAAATTGTCCAAATTATTTAGACGGGTATCATGACTTTCAACCATAGGATTTGCCCAAGCCAGTGCCCGTGATGTCAACAACATAATAATACATAGAACCTTAGATCTATCAGACCGGTAGTAGGAGGCATGTACATCAAAAAATAATATACATTGATTAACAAACCCACGGAATTGACTTCGGTCACCATTAAAACGGAATGGAGGCAATTTGGGCATACTGGTGGATGAGGTAGGCTCAGTAGGTAAGGCCTCCAGGACTCCTAACCTAGCACGTAGATCTTGGAGAGCCTGACCAAACCCCTGTGCATTGTGGTTAACCCGAGACTCCAAGTCTCTAATCTGATTGAGTGCAGCAGCCACCTCCTGCTGCAAGGAGTTAACTATGGTGAACAATTTGTCTGCCCGTGTCTCCGTCATTGCCCCAGCAGAATCCTCTTTTTTAGGCTGGAGTATCCTGTAATACTATTGTAGGAACTCGAGGATTCTGATAGCGTGGGGCAATGAACAATCAGAGACGGGTTTCTTTGAATGCAAATAATGTATTTGTGAAACAGCAAAACACCCAAAAACAATATTCAAACAACCCGTAGTGACATGCAATGAGTCCATATATATATATATACACAAGTACAGTTATATGAATCCGGATATATAAGTCCTTGAACCTCTATAGCGAGGGTGGTAAAGTTCTTACGACGGAGTCCTCACACAAATGTGACTACAAGGTAAGTCTGATGCACAGGTAACGTTGCTGGATTTACACACTGCTGGTGTGTGAAGAGTCAGATCCAGGTATGCAGAAAACACAGGGAGGTCCAGGAACAAGTTAATCTCAGTTGTGGCTTAATTCAGTGAAGTCCAACAACAAGTTCATATGTCAGTAAGGTTCCAGTAACAGTTCCAACAGCTCTCACCAGAGGTAATGCACGAAGGGTTAAACAGCTACAGTTCAGAAACACAGTTCTTATCAGATGGAGTGAACCAAGAGTTAAATTCCCAAGTCAACAGTTTAGTGATAACACAGTACGTGCAACTTACTTATGCAGAGAATGTCCAGAGCCATGGGTAGAAACTGCTGTGGCTGAGAAACACCTGAAGATAACCTGGTTATGCACTCTCCTGGTAAATACACAAAAGATCTGTGAGGAACAAAGCAGCTGGGTTGCAGGGAAACGGAAGCAGAATACTCCAGCAGTGAAGCCAGCACCTGAGCCGGGTTTTAAACAAACGAACAGGAAGTAGGGCACACAAAACAGCAAACTCCATTTTAAACAAAGGGCAAAATCATTGACAAAGTTACCTAGAAAACCCGGAATACTGACACGCGGAACCATTTGGTTCTTTTCGTCTTCTCAATATCGGCAATATCAAGATCCTGTGTAGTCATCTGGGTAGTTAATTGTTGTTCCAACTCGGATATTTTCTTATTCAATGGAGGTGAGAGCACGTATTAGCAAACATAAGAGTACTATTAGGACTAGACTTCTAGAGCTACCGGTTTCTAAACATTTTGTTGAATGCAGACATTCAATAAACCAGCTTAGGTTTAGGGTGATAGATGGGGTTCCGATTTTGAGACGGGGGGGTGACAGGTCCAAATTATTGAAAAAGAAGGAACTTCGCTGGATTTCCATTTTGGATACACTACAGCCGAGGGGCCTTAATTTGGACTATAATCTACATATATGTTTATAGTTAAGCCCCTGTCTCATGTTTTGAGCATTTTTTCTCTGTATATTGCTTTTAGATGTGTTTTTAATTTTTTATTAATTTTTTCTTTTCTTTCTCTTTTTTTGGTTTAGGTTGGTGGTCTGGAGAAACAGGTGGACATGGTGATTCAATAAGCCATCAATGTGTTTATATGTTCTTTTCTCTAGTTAATTTTGCATATGTGACTCCCGTGCCCTCCAATTTTCTGTCCACCAATACATGTTAGAAACTGTATAGAATGTATATTTTCTTTATATGGGCGTCTTACTTTATCCGTTAAGGTAATTCGATTGGGAATTGTCTGTATATATCTGTATAAAATGGGGATCGACGTCCCGATTTATTGCGATATTTTGGCGGTCCATAACATAGATGTCTGCAGCATGGATGTCTGCAGCGCGAGACTACCACAGTTCATATGCTCTGCGCATGCGCGGATCGTGTGACGTGGTTGGTCATGTGATGTGGCGTCACGTGATATGGCGTCATATGATGGGGATTGCTGACGCGATTAACTGTGATTGGATGTCAGTTTACCCTTCCCGGCGCGGATACAAGCGTCATAGCTTGGCGCCTCTTTAACGTTGATGGGCGATATTCAGCACGGCTGTCTGATACGATACCGCTGATGGGGTGACAGATATGGCGCCAAAGGGAGGCTAGTAACATGATTGGTGGGGCAAGAGTGGATGTATAATGTTTGCTGATTTGTATATGGTTACCATAGCTATGGGACAGCTAACCACCGATTGGTAGATATAAATATGTTTTATTGTTTACATTTGCTTTTGATTTGATAATTTGGGAAGATTTGCTATTGGATCCGATATATCATTTAAAGGATTATGGCTTTAATGTTTGATTGCTGTTTTGTGAACATGTGTATATGTCTATTAGCAATGAGGCGTAACCTTTGATGGTGATTGGCTCCTCCACACCATTTAAAGGCCGTCTGTGCATATTTCTGATTGTACTTGAAAAAGGCCACAATATGACCGAAACATTGTTACCTTTTATGGCAGAATAAAGATTTTGTATTTTTTCACCTGGACGGATGCTGTTCCTTTTCTAGCTCCCCGGGATCTGTCTCCTGGCCGCTGTCTGACTCGGCAGCCACTTGGTCGGACAGGGGGAAACCGTCGGACCTCCGCGAGGCTCCTTGGCTTCGGCCCTCCCACTCCTGGTAACAGCGGCCACGACCGCTGAGACCACGGGCAGCGCCGGCTTCCTCTCGGCCCCTGACCAAGTCGCTGGGTCAGGCAGACTTCCCTGGCCTCCTTACATCCCGGATCTGGGGAACTCCTGCCCTGGGGTCTTACCTGGTGGCTCCTCTCCAGGGACGCCCCCTCCCCCATGGCCTGTTCCTCTTTCTGCAGAGGCCCTAGACTCAGCAGGCTGGATTCCCTTAGGGGCCCTACACTGCCCATAGCAGCCCTCCCTCCACCTCTGAGCTCTCCCCTGCAGTCTTCTCACCTGTCCTCACTGTGAGCCCTGTGTGTGTAGTGTCAGTGCATGGCTTACCATCAGGTTTCACTCCCTCCTCCACTGTTGGAGGCACACTCAACACATTACCATTAGCATTCACAGTAGAGTCATAACATTCTTGGGGAGCAGAACTTGGGGGTTCAGTGGCCACATACTGGGACACTAGCCGCCCCAAATTGGTCCCAAGCAACACATTGGCAGGAATATTTGGCGTTACTCCCACCTCCTGCATCCACCTCCTGGCACCTCAGTCCAAATACACTTTGGCGACGGGCAGCGCCAATTCAATGCCTCCAATTCCGGAGATGGAAAGGGTTTTCCCAGGCACCAAGTCTTGAGGGAACACCACCTCATGACGTACCAGGGTTCGTTCAGAGCTAGTGTCCCTCAGTCCATGACCTCTGAGCGGCCGATGGTGACGGGTTGGTAATTGTCCACGGAATATCCCACCACCCCCACCCACACACAAAACATTGGACGGTTTCTGGGACAGGGATGGGGCCTTATGGCACTAGGGACACCTGTTATGTTTCGGTAGCTGAGGAGTGCAGGTAAAAAAGGCAATACACCAGAGCAGTTGGAATCTATGAGATTGCAGTACCCTGACTAACCACCACAACTAGAGGCAGCCGTGGAGGTTCCTACGTTGGTCCTAGACGCCTCGTCACAGCCTGAGAAACTAACTACACCTAAAGATAGAAATAGGAAAGCTATCTGCCCCGGAGCAGAACTCCAAAGACAATAGAAAGCCCCCAAACAAGTAATGGCGGTTAGACAAGAAGAAATACTGACACAGAAAGAAAATAGTATGAGCAAACGCTGGGGCCCAAACTAACTAAATAGAAAAGGATAGGAAGGGTACTTACTGCAATCCCAGAAAACCTGAAAAGCACCAACTCTACTAATTTCAAAATCACCTGAGATCACACGACCTCTACCACCTAAATTAGTTCTCTGGTGTAACAAAATCAAAACAGCAGCCACCGAAAAAACTGGAAAAAGCAAAACTACAAACATCAGTGGCTGAACTAAACTGAGAGGGCAAAAGCCCCCGGAGGGGACCAGAAGGCCCCCACAGAAGTGCAGGACAAAATGCAAAAATATAGTACAAAAACAAAAAGAAGAAAATGTCTTATCTGTTAGCAGGAGATGCAGACACGACACAGCAGGCTACAAGGGAAACAGGAATGAAGGATTCAGACCAGAATAATTGATCACCGGCAACCCTGATGGGAAGGTGACTCCCTTATATAAGACCAGTCAGTAACACCTGATTCCCAGTCCTCACAATCTTCACTGAACAGACCAGTATCGCTTGTAACCACCAGAGGGAGTCTCTGCTCAGAACTCATCTCAAACCCATTCACAACAGTACCCCCCCTGAGGAGGGGTCACCGAACCCTCATTTGAGCAACCAGGTCGGTCAGGATGAGTTCTATGATACGCACGGATGAGTCTCCTAGCATGGATGTCCGAAGCAAACACCCAAGAATTGTCTTCCTGACCATAACCTCTCCACTTAACCAAATACTGGAGTTTCCGTCTAGAAAAACGAGAATCTAATATTTTCTCAACCACATACTCCAGATTGCCCTCAACCAAAACAGGGTCAGGAGGCACAGCAGCAGGAACCACTGACTCAACAAACCTCTTCAACAAGGACTTGTGGAACACGTTATGGATCTTAAATGTCCCTGGAAGAAGCAAACGAAAAGAAACAGGATTAAGAATCTCAATGATCTTATAAGGTCCAATGAACCTAGGCTTAAATTTAGGAGATGCTACTCTCATAGGAATATTCTTTGAGGACAACCAGACCAAGTCCCCCACTTTAAACCGAGGACCATCAGTCCTATGCCGGTTAGCAAACCGCTGGGCCTTCTCCTGAGAGAGGGACAACTCTCCACTACCTGGTCCCAAATCTGTTGCATACGCTCCACAACAGAGTCAACACCTGGACAGACAGAAGCCTCCATCTGTCCTGAAGAAAATCGAGGGTGAAACCCAGAATTACAGAAAAACGGAGACATCAAAGTGGCAGAGCTAGCCCTATTATTAAGAGCAAACTCAGCCAAAGGCAAAAAAGAGACCCAGTCATCCTGATCAGCAGACACAAAGCATCTAAGATAAGTCTCCAATGTCTGGTTTGTTCTCTCAGTTTGACCATTGGTCTGAGGATGAAATGCCGAGGAGAAAGACAATTGAACACCCAGTTTAGAACAAAAAGTCCTCCAAAATCTGGAAACAAACTGGACTCCTCTGTCAGACACAATGTTCTCAGGAATGCCGTGTAAACGAACCACGTGCTGAAGGAACAACGGCACCAATTCAGAGGAGGAAGGCAACTTAGGTAATGGCACAAGATGTATCATTTTGGAAAACCTATCACAAATTACCCAGATGGTGGTCATTCTCTGAGAAACAGGAAGGTCGGAAATGAAATCCATAGAGATATGGGTCCATGGTCTCTTGGGCACAGGCAATGGCATCAACAAACCACTAGAGCGAGAGCAGGGCTTGGAGCGAGAGCAAGTCCCGCAGGACTGCACAAATTCCCTGACATCACGAGACAAGGTAGGCCACCAAAAGGACCGACTAACCAAGTCTCTGGTACCAAAAATTCCGGGATGCCCAGCCAATGCGGAACAATGAATCTCAGACATCACACTCTTTTTCCACCGGTCTGCGACAAACACATTTCCCAATAGGGCAGCGCTCGGGTTTATCCTCCTGACACCCTTCCAGAGCCAGTCTCAAATTGGGCGAGATGGCGGAAAGAACTACACCCTCTTTCAAAATAACAGCAGATCAGATAACTCAGGAGAGTCTGCAAGGAAACTCCTCGAGAGGGCATCTGCCTTAACATTCTTAGTGCCAGGAAGAAAGGAAACCACAAAATTAAAACGTGTGAAAAACAAGGCCCACCTGGCCTGTCTAGGATTAAGTCACTTGGCTGATTCCAGATAAACCAGATTCTTATGGTCCGTGAGGACCACCACCTGATGTTTGGCTCCCTCCAGCCAATGTCTCCACTCTTCAAAAGCCCACTTCATGGCCAATAACTCCCGATTACCCACGTCATAATTACGTTCAGTTGGAGAAAATTTTCGAGAGAAAAAGGCACAAGGATTACTTTTAGAGGTCTCTGGATCTCTTTGGGACAAAACGGCACCTGCCCCAATTTCAGAGGCATCAACCTCCACCTGAAATGGCAGAGAAACATCAGGCTGCCGTAGAACAGGAGCAGAAGTGAATCTCTGCTTAAGTTCCTGAAACGCAGAGACTGCCTCAGGAGGCCAATTCACCACATCAGAACCCTTTTTGGTCAAATCAGTCAATGGTTTAACAATAACAGAGAAATTACCAATAAATTTACGATAAAAATTGGCAAAACCCAAGAATCTCTGAAGAGCCTTTAATGAAGTAGGTTGGACCCAATCACAGATGGCCTGAACCTTGACCGGATCCATTTCAATAACAGATGGGGACAAAATGAATCCCAGAAATGAGATCCTCTGTACGCCAAAAAGACACTTTGATCCCTTCACATACAGAGCATTCTCTCTCAAAATCTGGAACACAGTCCGAACATGTTTCACATGAGAGTCCCAGTCATTTGAAAAAATCAAGATATCATCCAAATAAACAATCAGAAACTTATCCACAAAATCCCTGAAAATGTCATTGATGAAGGACTGGAAGACAGAAGGAGCATTAGTGAGCCCAAAGGGCATCACTAGGTACTCAAAATGCCCCTCTGGGGTATTAAATGCTGTCTTCCATTCATCCCCGTGCTTAATGCGAATAAGGTTATATGCCCCCTGAGGTCAAGCTTGGTAAACCAAGTAGCACTTTTCACCCTGGAAAACAGGTCAGAAATCAAGGGTAACGGATATTGATATTTCACAGTGATATTGTTCAAGAGACGATAATCAATACACGGCCTTAATGAACCATCCTTTTTTGCCACAAAGAAAAAACCGGCACCCAAGGGTGAAGAGGATGGTCTGATATGACCCTTCTCCAATGACTCCTTGATATAAGACCGCATAGCGTCATGTTCAGGTACAGACAAGTTAAAAAGGCGACCTTTAGGGAATTTACTACCAAGCACTAATTCAATAGCGCAGTCATAGCTCCTATGGGGGGGCAAGGATGCAGATTTACTTTCGCTAAACACATCAGAAAAATCAGTCAAAAAGTCAGGAACAACCTGAGCCTGGGGGGAGGCAGAAGAAACAGGAGTGTTGGTATTAACACATTGACAGCCCCAACTGGTTACAGACACAGATTTCCAATCCAAAACAGGATTATGAGACTGTAACCAAGGGAAACCCAGTACAATAATGTCATGCAGATTATACAGCACCAAAAATTTGCAACTCTCCTGATGATCAGGTTCAACCCTCATTATCACCTGAGTAGAGAACTGAGGTTTATTCTCAGCCAAAGTGGTAGAATCGATCCCCAGTAGGGGAATAGACTTCCGTAGGGGTATCAAGGGAAACCCACAATGTTTAGCAAAATCAAAATCCATCAGGTTAATAGCTGCTCCCGAATCAACAAAAGCCTGAGCAGAAAATGTGGACAGGGAGCAAATCAGGGTAACAGTCAACAAAAATTTAGTCTGAACACTACCCAAGACAACTGAACGTGCAAAACGTCTTCCCCGCTTAGGGCAGACTGAAATAGCATGAGAGGCATCACCACAGTAGAAACATAACCCATTGCATTTACGAAACTCATGACGCTGTGCCCCAGAAGCCACTCTATCACACTGCATGGGTTCAGAAGCCGGTTCACAAGGCAACACTGTTCCACGCATACCTCAACGCTCACGCAAACGTCTGTCAATTTGAATCGTTAATGACATAGAATCATTGAGACCAGAGGGGACAGGGAATCCCACCATAACATCCTTTACATTCTCTGACAGACCCTTCCGAAAAAGGGCTGCCAAAGCATCGTCATTCCATTTGGTCAGGACTGCCCACCTTCGGAATCTCTGACAGTATAACTCAGCGTCCTCAAGCCCCTGATTTAATGTCAACAAGGCTTTTTCAGCTTGATCAGTGACATTAGGCTCATCGTACAATAACCCCAGAGCCTGAAAAAATGCATCAACATTACTCAAAACAGGATCCCCAGGTGTCAGGGAAAAAGCACAATCCTGAGGATCGCCGCGCAGGAGAGATCTGATAATTTGAACCCTGCAAGATAGGTAGCAATACTCCGAACTTCAGTGGCAAGCTGATCCACACGGCCAGACAACTGTGCAAACTCCATTGAGAGAAAAAAAATCCTCCTCAGCATTCAGAGAAACAGAGGAAAAAAAAAAAAAATCTCTGACAACTCTGACAATCTTCTTTCTTTAACACTATTTTTCCCTTCTGTGAGTACCATACAAATATCAGTTTTTGGGCCGGTGATACTGTTATGATTTGGTAGCTGAGGAGAGCAGGCAAAAAAAGAAATACATCAGAGAGGTTGGAATCTATGGGATTGCAGTACCCTGACTAACCACCACAACTAAAGGCAGCCGTGGAGCGTACCTACGTTGGTCCTAGACGCCTCGTCACAGCCTGAGAAGCTAACTACACCTAAAGACAGAAAGAGGAAAACTATCTGCCCCGGAGCAGATCCCCAAAGAACATAGAAAGCCCCCAAACATGTAATGGCGATTAGACAAGAGGAAAATACAGACACAGACAGAAAATAGTATGAGCAAACGTTGGGGCCCAAACTTCCTAAAAAGAAAAGGATAGGAAGGACACTTACTGCAATCCCAAAAAACCCTGAAAAGTACCAACTCTACTAATTACAAAAACACCTGAGATCACACGACCTCTTCCACCTAAATTAGTTCTCTGGTGTAACAAAACTAAACAGCAGCCACTGAAAAAACTGGAAAAGGCAAATGAACAAACAACAGTGGCTGAACTAAACTGAGAGGAGCACAAGCCCCCGGAGGGGACCCGGCAGACCCCCACAGAAGTACAGGACAAAATGCAAAAAGCAAGCACAAAAAACTAAAAGAAGAAAATGTCTTATCTGTTAGCAGAAGATGCAGGCACGAAACAGCAAGCTACAAAGTGAACAGGAATCAAAGATGAGACCAGAACAATTGATCACCGGCAACCCAGATGGGAGGGAACCTCCCTTATATAAGACCAGTCAGTAACACCTGATCGCCAATCTTCACAATCTTCATTGGATAGTTCAGTACTGATTGTAACCACCATAGGGAGCTTCTGCTCAGAATTCATTTCTAGCACATTCACAACACCTTCATGAATGACATTTTCAGGGATTTTGTGGATACATTTCTGATTGTTTATTTGGATGATATCTTGATTTTTTCCAATGACTGGGACTCTCATGTGAAACATGTTCGGACTGTGTTCCAGATTTTGAGAGAGAATGCTCTGTATGTGAAGGGATCAAAGTGTCTTTTTGGCGTACATAGGATCTCATTTCTGGGATTCATTTTGTCTCCATCTGTTATTGAAATGGACCCGGTCAAGGTTCAGGCCATCTGTGATTGGGTCCAACCTACTTCATTAAAAGCTCTTCAGAGATTCTTGGGTTTTGCCAATTTTTAGCGTAAATTTATTGGTAATTTCTCTGCTATGGTTAAACCATTGACTGATTTGACCAAAAAGGGTTCTGATGTGGTGAATTGGCCTCCTGAGGCAGTCTCTGCGTTTCAGGAACTTAAGCAGAGATTCACTTCTGCTCCTGTTCTACGGCAGCCTGATGTTTCTCTGCCATTTCAGGTGGAGGTTGATGCCTCTGAAATTGGGGCAGGTGCCGTTTTGTCCCAAAGAGAACCTGAGACCTCTAAAAGTAACCCTTGTGCCTTTTTCTCTCGAAAATTTTCTCCAACTGAACGTAATTATGACGTGGGTAATCGGGAGTTATTGGCCATGAAGTGGGCTTTTGAAGAGTGGAGACATTGGCTGGAGGGAGCCAAACATCAGGTGGTGGTCCTCACGGACCATAAGAATCTGGTTTATCTGGAATCAGCCAAGTGACTTAATCCTAGACAGGCCAGGTGGGCCTTGTTTTTCACACGTTTTAATTTTGTGGTTTCCTTTCTTCCTGGCACTAAGAATGTTAAGGCGGATGCCCTCTCGAGGAGTTTCTTTGTGGACTCTCCTGAGTTATCTGATCCTGTTGTTATTTTGAAAGAGGGTGTAGTTCTTTCCGCCATCTTGCCCAATTTGAGACTAGCTCTGAAAGGGTGTCAGGAGGATAAACCCGAGCGCTGCCCTGTTGGGAAATTGTTTGTCCCAGACCGGTGGAAAAAGAGTGTGATGTCTGAGATTCATTATTCCGCGTTGGCCGGTTATCCTGGAATTTTTTGTTACCAGAGACTTGGTGAGTCGGTCCTTTTGGTGGCCTACTTTGTCTCGTGACGTCAGGGAGTTTGTGCAGTCCTGTGGGACTTGCTCTCGCTCCAAGCCTTGCTCTCGCTCTAGTGGTTTGTTGATGCCATTGCCTGTGCCCAAGAGACCATGGACCCATATCTCTATGGATTTTATTTCCGACCTCCCTGTTTCTCAGAGAATGACCGTTATCTGGGTGATTTGTGATAGGTTTTCCAAGATGATACATCTTGTGCCATTGCCTAAGTAACCTTCCTCCTCCGAATTGGTGCCTTTGTTCCTTCAGCACGTGGTTCGGTTACACGGCATTCCTGAGAACATCGTGTCTGACAGAGGGGTCCAGTTTGTTTCCAGATTTTGGAGGACTTTTTGTTCTAAACTTGGTGTTCAATTGTCTTTCTCCTCTGCTTTTCATCCTCAGACCAATGGACAAACTGAGAGAACAAACCAGACATTGGAGACTTATCTGAGATGCTTTGTGTCTGCTGATCAAGATGACTGGGTATCTTTTTTGCCTTTGGCTGAGTTTGCTCTTAATAATAGGGCTAGCTCTGCCACTTTGATGACTCCATTTTTCTGCAATTTTGTGTTTCACCCTCGATTTTCTTCGGGACAGACGGAGGCTTCTGTCTGTCTGGGCGTTGACTCTGTTGTGGAGAGTATGCAGCAGATTTGGGACCAGGTAGTGGAGAGGTTGTCCCTTTCTCAGGAGAAGGCCCAGCGGTTTGCCAACCGGCATAGGACTGATGGTCCTCGGTTTAAAGTGGGGGACTTGGTCTGGTTGTCCTCAAGAAATATCCCTATGAGAGTTGCATCTCCTAAGTTTAAGCCTAGGTTCATTGGACCTTATAAGATCATGGAGATTCTTAATCCTGTTTCCTTTTGTTTACTTTTTCCAGGGACATTTAAGATCCATAACGTGTTCCACAAGTTCTTATTGAAGAGGTTTGTCGAGCCAGTGGTTCCTATGGCTGTGCCTCCTGACCCTGTTTTGGTTGAGGGCAATCTGGAGTATGTGGTTGAGAAAATATTGGATTCTCGTTTTACTAGACGGAAACTCCAGTATTTGGTTAAGTGGAGAGGTTATGGTCAGGAGGACAATTCTTGGCTGTTTGCTTCGGACATCCATGCTAGGAGACTGATCCGTGCATATCACCGAGCTCATCCTGACCGACCTGGTTGCACAAATGAGGGTTCGGTGACCCCTCCTCAAAGGGGGGGTACTGTTGTGAATGTTTTGGAAATTAATTCTGAGCAAAAGCTCCCTCTGGTGGTTACAAACAGTACTGAACCATTCAATGAGGATTGGCAATCAGGATTCACAGACTGGCTTGATATAAGGGAGGTTCCCTCCCATCATGGTTGCCGGTGATCAATTGTTCTTGTCTCAACTGTGGTTCCTGGTTCACTTGGAAGCTTGCTGTGTCTTGCCTCTTCTTCTGCTTTCGGATAAGATATTTTCTGTTATTGTTTTTGTGCTTACCATTTGCATATTTCTCTGCATTTCTGTGAGGTTAGCCAGGTTCCCCCTGCCAGGGGGGGCTTGGGCTCCTCTCAGTTCCACTGGAGCCATTGTTATTTGTTCATTTGCCTTTTCCAGCTTTTTCAATGGCTGCGGCTTAGTTTTGTTACACCAGAGAACTGATTTAGGTGGTAGAGGTCATGTGATCTCAGGTGTTTTTGCAATCAGTAGGGTTGGCATTTTTTAGGGTTTTTTGGATTGCAGTGAGTATCCTTTCTATAATTTTCTGTCTAGGCAGATTGGGCCCCAGCGTTTGCTCATACTATTTTCTGTCTGTGTCTGTATTTCCTCTTGTCTAACCGCCATTACATGTTTGGGGGCTTCCTATGTTCTTTGGGGATCTGCTCCGGGGCAGATAGCTTTCCTCTTTCTATCTTTAGGTGTAGTTAATCTCTCAGGCTGTGACGAGGCGTCTAGGACCAACGTAGGAACGCTCCACGACTGCCTTTAGTTGTGGTGGTTAGTCAGGGTACTGCAATCCAATAGATTCCAACCTCTCTGGTATATTGCCGTTTTTGTCTGCTCTCCTCAGCTACCAAAACATAACATTTTCCCCTATCCCCATTGTTCTCATAAGGTTTGTGATTAGGGCTAGAGTTAGGGTTGGGGGTTAGGGTTGGAGTTAGAATTTTGGGGTTTCCACTGTTTTTGCACATCGGGGGCTCTCCAAACGTGACATGGCGTCTAATCTCAAGTCCTGCCAACTGTGCGTTGAAAAAGTCAAACGGCGTTCCTTCCCTTCAAAGCTCTGCCATGCACCCAAACAGTGGTTTACCCAAACATGTGGGGTATCAGCGTACACAGGACAAATTGCACAATAACTTTTGGGGTCCAATTTCTTCTGTTACCCTTGGGAAAATAAAAAGTTGGGTGCGAAAATATCATTTCTGTGGAAAAAAATATGATTTTTATTTTTATGGCTCTGCATTATAAACTTCTGTGAATCACTTGGGGGTTCAAAGTGCTCACCACACATCTATATAAGTTGCTTTAGGGGTCTAGTTTCCAAAATGGTGTCATTTGTGGGGGATTTCCACTGTTTAGACACATCAGGGGCTCTCCAAAAACGACACAGCGTCCAGCCAATTCTGCGTTGAAAAAGTCAAACGGCGCTCCTTCCCTTCCGTGCTCTGCCATGTGCTCAAACTATGGTTTTCCCTCACATATGGGGTATCAGCGTACTCAAGACAAATTGAACAATAACTTTTGGGGTACTGTTACCCTGGGAAAATCTAAATTGGGGGTGAAAAGATCATTTTTGTGGAAAAAATATGATTTTTTAATTTTACAGCTGAACGTTATAAACTTCTGTGAAGCCCTTGGGGCTTCAAAGTTCTCACCACACATCTAGATAAGTTCCTTGGGGTGTCTAGTTTCCAAAATGGTGTCATTTGTGCAGGGTTTCCACTATTTAGGCACATCAGGGGCTCTCCAAACGCGACAATCTCAATTTTAACCAATTTTGCGTTGAAAAAGTCAAACGGTGCTCCTTCCCTTCCGTGCTCTGCCATGCACCCAAAGAGTTGTTCCCTCCCACATATGGGGTATCAGCGTACTCAGAAAAATTGCACAATAACTTTTGGGGTCCAATTTCTCTTGTTACCTTTGGGAAAATAAAAAAAATTGGACCTGAATTAATTTTTTTGTGAAAAAAGTTAAATGTTCATTTTTTTTAAACATTCAAAAAATTCATGTGAAGCACCTGAAGGGTTAATAAACTTCTTGAATGTGGTTTTGAGCACCTTGAGGGGTGCAGTTTTTAGAATGGTGTCAGTTTTGGGTATTTTCTGTCATATAGACCCCTCAAAGTGACTTCAAATGTGAGGTGGTCCCTAAAAAGAAATGGTGTTGTTAAAATGAGAAATCGCTGGTCAAGTTTTAACCCTTATAACTTCCTAAGAAAAAAAATTTTGGTTCCAAAATTATGCTGATGTAAAGTAAACATGTGGTAAATGTTACTTATTAAGTATTTTGTGTGCCATTTCTCTGATTTAAGGGCATTAAAATTCAAAGTTGGAAAATTGTGAAATTTTTAGAATTTTCGCCAAATTTTGTTTTTTTTCACAAATAAGCGCAAGTCATATCAAATAAATTTTACCACTATCATGAAGTACAATATGTCTCGAGAAAACAGTGTCAGAATCACCAGGATCCATGGAAGTGTTCCAGAGTTATAACCTCATAAAAGGACAGTGGTCAGAATTGTAAAAATTGGCCCAGTCATCAACGTGGAAACTATCCTCGGGGGTAAAGGGGTTAATTGTCCAAGCTCACGCTGTGTACAGCACACGGTATCCTCCGGATCACAGCCGGGAAACAAGACAGTTCATAAATGTGTCCGGTTGCTGAAGGCAACTGCACCATCGTATCACGCCGCAGGGAGTCTGGAGTTTGCTCTACTGGTTCTGTGTTACCTCACACAGACAGAGCTTCTGCGGAGCCGACTGCTCCACAGGTTGCAAAACTCAAATCTGACACAACCAAACCCTTTCTGCAGGTTTTTTTTCTCAAAACAAGAATCTGTGGCTATGGGCCACTTGCAAGATCCAGCCAAGAGGAAACGGTCAAGCCTCACTACCTTCCTGCAGTCCGTTTAAAAAATAAAAGCCCATACCAGGTTTTCCTGAACAATTAATTGGCCAAATAACTTCACCAGGTTCATGTTTAATTTTATTCTGCCTTGTGACTCACAAGCGTCCTGCTGTGACACAAGGCACTCCAGGGGATCTAATGTGCTTCTGAGCGCATCCTGGAGGACTCATAGAGACTCTCGCAAATAACTCCAGTTGCTGCCTCACAACATACACACACATATATGTAAGGAGGTGGCAGGAACCCCCTTCTGCCCCTCTCTCTCCTGTGTGCACTTCCCTGTTTATGTCTTGTGCAGTAATGTAATATATGTTATGTATTTTATGCTGTGTTTGCAATGTGTGTATCTCCATACGTTGCACCTGTTTGCTATGTATTGTATTGTGTAATGTGGGGAATTCCCCTTTAATTATTATTGTTAACCTAGGGACTGTTGAGGGTTAAATTTGGGACGGGGTCAGCAGCAGAAAGGAGGGATGAAGCTGCTGCTCCCAGTCAGTAGCCTGGCCAAGTTGGCCCAGGGCAGATGTATGATAATAGCCGGGGTATTGCCAGACCCTAGGAGGGGAGGAAATCTGCTACCCTGGACTAAGGACTCGAGGACCACAACACGGGCCCCAGGACTATGGAAGTGCCCTCACTGAAGGGACTGTGAGCGTCCAGATTCTAGTGTGTGGACTACTTGGCTACCGTGGCCGTTGTGGGTACGACCGTGGACAGTGTCAGGAAAAGAGCATGAGGCTGGAGTTGTATCTTCTTTTCCTCATCACAGTTTTATGAAAAATTTGTTTTCCTTGTTGGACCACAGTTGCAAGCCTGGACTTAATTACCTGGACTACCTGGCTGAGGGAGTAAAAGGTAATCCGTGGGGGAAGCTGTGTCTGTCCTGTATTCCATGTGCAAAGGACCGGGGTGTCTACGGACTGTGTTTTGTGGGTGAACTCGGTCAGGACTACCACCCCGGTTGCCCTTGTTACATATACACACACATATGCATACATACAGACATATGCATACATACATACATATACATGCACACACATATACATATACACACACATATACATACATAAATACATAAAAACATATACAAACATACACACATATACGTACACTCATATACTATTCTTTTATGATATCAGGTGTTCAGCCTTGGAGGACTACTTCCTTTGTGACACACACCCTTTTTCAATGCTTCCTGTTATGTTACGGTAGCTGAGGAGTGCAGGTAAAAAAGGAAATACACCAGAGCAGTTGGAATCTATGAGATTGCAGTACCTGACTAACCACCGCAACTAGAGGCAGCCGTGGAGCGTTCCTACGTTGGTCCTAGACGCCTCGTCACAGCCTGAGAAACTAACTACACCTAAAGATAGAAATAGGAAAGCTATCTGCCCCGGAGCAGAACCCCAAAGATAATAGAAAGCCCCCAAACATGTAATGGCGGTTAGACAAGAGGAAATACTGACACAGAAAGAAAATAGTATGAGCAAACGCTGGGGCCCAAACTATCTAAATAGAAAAGGATAGGAAGGGTACTTACTGCAATCTCAGAAAACCCTGAAAAAACACCAACTCTACTAATTTCAAAATCACCGAGATCACACGACCTCTACCACCTAAATTAGTTCTCTGGTGTAACAAAAACAAAACAGCAGCCACTGAAAAAAAACTGGAAAAAGCAAAAGTACAAAACACAGTGGCTGGACTAAACTGAGAGGGCAAAAGCCCCCTGAGGGGACCCTGAAGGCCCCCACAGAAGTGCAGGACAAAATGCAAAAATATAGAAAAAACACAAAAAAAGAAATTGTCTTATCTGATAGCAGGAGATGCAGACACGACACAGCAGGCTACAAGGGAAACTGGAAAGAAGGATTCAGACCAGAACAATTGATCACCGGCAACCCTGATGGGAAAATGACTCCCTTATATAAGACCAATCAGTAACACCTGATTCCCAGTCCTCACAATCCTCACTAGTACCGCTTGTAACCACCAGAGGGAGCCTCTGCTCAGAACTCATCTCAAACCCATTCACAACAGTACCCCCCCCTTGAGGAGGGGTCACCGAACCCTCATTTGAGCAACCAGGTCGGTCAGGATGAGTTCTATGATATGCACGGATAAGTCTCCTAGCATGGATGTCCGAAGCAAACACCCAAGAATTGTCTTCCTGACCATAACCTCTCCATTTAACCAAATACTGGAGTCTTCGTCTAGAAAAACGAGAATCCAATATTTTCTCAACCACATACTCCAGATTGCCCTCAACCAAAACAGGGTCAGGAGGCACAGCAGCAGGAACCACTGGCTCAACAAACCTCTTCAACAAGGACTTGTGGAACACGTTATGGATCTTAAATGTCCCTGGAAGAAGCAAACGAAAAGAAACAGGATTAATAATCTCCATGATCTTATAAGGTCCAATGAACCTAGGCTTAAATTTAGGAGATGCTACTCTCATAGGAATATTCTTTGAGGACAACCAGACCAAGTCCCCCACTTTAAACCGAGGACCATCAGTCCTATGCCGGTTAGCAAACCGCTGGGCCTTCTCCTGAGAGAGGGATAACCTCTCCACTACCTTGTCCCAAATCTGCTGCATACGCTCAACAACAGAGTCAACACCTGGACAGACAGAAGCCTCCGTCTGTCCTGAAGAAAATCGAGGGTGAAACCCAGAATTACAGAAAAACGGAGACATCAAAGTGGCAGAGCTAGCCCTATTATTAAGAGCAAACTCAGCCAAAGGCAAAAAAGAGACCCAGTCATCCTGATCAGCAGACACAAAGCATCTTAGATAAGTCTCCAATGTCTGGTTTGTTCTCTCAGTTTGACCATTGGTCTGAGGATGAAATGCGAGGAGAAAGACAATTGAACACCCAGTTTAGAACAAAAAGTCCTCCAGAATCTGGAAACAAACTGGACTCCTCTGTCAGACACAATGTTCTCAGGAATGCCGTGTAAACGAACCACGTGCTGAAGGAACAACGGCACCAATTCAGAGGAGGAAGGCAACTTAGGTAATGGCACAAGATGTATCATTTTGGAAAACCTATCACAAATTACCCAGATGGTGGTCATTCTCTGAGAAACAGGAAGATCGGAAATGAAATCCATAGAGATATGGGTCCATGGTCTCTTGGGCACAGGCAATGGCATCAACAAACCACTAGAGCGAGAGCAAGGCTTGGAGCGAGAGCAAGTCCCGCAGGACTGCACAAATTCCCTGACATCGCGAGACAAGGTAGGCCACCAAAAGGACCGACTAACCAAGTCTCTGGTACCAAAAATTCCGGGATGCCCAGCCAATGCGGAACAATGAATTTCAGACATCACACTCTTTTTCCATTGGTCCGGGACAAACAATTTTCCAACAGGGCAGCGCTCGGGCCTATCCTCCTGACACCCCTCCAGAGCAAGTCTCAAATTGGGCGAGATGGCGGAAAGAACTACACCCTCCTTCAAAATAACAGAGGGATCAGATAGCTCAGGAGAGTCCGCAAGGAAACTCCTCGAGAGGGCATCCGCCTTAACATTCTTAGTGCCAGGAAGAAAGGAAACCACAAAATTAAAACGTGTGAAAAACAAGGCCCACCTGGCCTGTCTAGGATTGAGTCGCTTGGCAGATTCCAGATAGACCAGATTCTTATGGTCCGTAAGGACCACCACCTGATGTTTGGCTCCCTCCAGCCAATGTCTCCACTCTTCAAAAGCCCACTTCATGGCCAATAACTCCCGATTACCCACGTCATAATTACGTTCAGTAGGAGAAAATTTTCGAGAGAAAAAGGCACAAGGGTTACTTTTAGAGGTCTCTGGATCTTTTTGGGACAAAACGGCACCTGCCCCAATTTCAGAGGCATCAACCTCCACCTGAAATGGCAGAGAAACATCAGGCTGCCGTAGAACAGGAGCAGAAGTGAATCTCTGCTTAAGTTCCTGAAACGCAGAGACTGCCTCAGGAGGCCAATTCACCACATCAGAACCCTTTCTGGTCAAATCAGTTAATGGTTTAACAATAACCGAGAAATTACCAATAAATTTACGATAAAAATTGGCAAAACCCAAAAATCTCTGAAGAGCCTTTAATGAAGTAGGTTGGACCCAATCACAGATGGCCTGAACCTTGACCGGGTCCATTTCAATAACAGATGGGGACAAAATGAATCCCAGAAATGAGATCTTCTGTACGCCAAAAAGACACTTTGATCCCTTCACATACAGAGCATTCTCTCTCAAAATCTGGAATACAGTTCGAACATGTTTCACATGAGAGTCCCAGTCATTAGAAAAAATCAAGATATCATCCAAATAAACAATCAGAAACTTGTCCACAAAATCCCTGAAAATGTCATTCATGAAGGACTGGAAGACGGAAGGAGCATTAGTGAGCCCAAAGGGCATCACAAGGTACTCAAAATGCCCTTCAGGGGTGTTAAATGCCGTCTTCCATTCATCCCCGTGCTTAATGCGAATAAGGTTATACGCCCCCCTGAGGTCAAGCTTGGTAAACCAAGTAGCGTTTTTCACCCTGGAAAACAGGTCAGAAATCAAGGGTAACGGGTATTGATATTTCACAGTAATATTGTTCAAGAGACGATAATCAATACACGGCCTTAATGAACCATCTTTTTTGGCCACAAAGAAAAAACCGGCACCTAAGGGTGAAGAGGATGGTCTGATATGACCCTTCTCCAATGATTCCTTGATATAAGACCGCATAGCGTCATGTTCAGGTACAGACAAGTTAAAAAGGCGACCTTTAGGGAATTTACTACCTGGCACTAATTCAATAGCGCAGTCATAGCTCCTATGGGGAGGTAAGGATGCAGATTTACTTTCGCTAAACACATCAGAAAAATCAAACAAAAAGTCAGGAACATCCTCAGCCTGGGGGAGGCAGAAAAAACAGGAGTGTTGGTATTAACACATTGGCAGCCCCAACTGGTTACAGACACAGATTTCCAATCCAAAACAGGATTATGAGACTGTAACCAAGGGAAACCCAGCACTATAATGTCATGCAGATTATATAGAACCAAAAATTTGCAGCACTCCTGGTGATCAGGTTCAACCCTCATTATCACCTGAGTAGAAAACTGGGGTTTATTCTCAGCCAAAGGGGTAGAATCGATCCCCAGTAAAGGAATAGACTTCTGTAGGGGTATCAAGGGAAACCCACAACGTTTAGCAAAATCATAATCCATCAGGTTAATAGCT
Source organism: Oophaga sylvatica (assembly GCA_033576555.1). NCBI lineage: Eukaryota > Metazoa > Chordata > Amphibia > Anura > Dendrobatidae > Oophaga > Oophaga sylvatica. The sequence continues at coordinate 20,693 of JARQOD010005176.1, read as the reverse complement.
GCTCCAGAATCAACGAAAGCCTGAGCAGAAAATGAGGACAGAGAGCATATCAGAGTGACAGATAATAAAAACTTAGTCTGAACACTACCCAAGACAACTGAGCGTGCAAAATGTCTTCCCCGCTTAGGGCAGACTGAAATAGCATGAGAGGCATCACCACAGTAGAAACATAACCCATTGCGCTTTCGAAACTCATGACGCTGTGCCCCAGACACCACTCCATCACACTGCATGGGCTCAGCAGCTGGCTCACAAGGCAACACCACTCCACGCATACTTCTCCGCTCACGCAAACGTCTGTCAATTTGAATCGCTAATGACATAGAATCATTGAGACCAGAGGGGACAGGGAATCCCACCATAACATCCTTTACATTATCCGACAGACCCTTCCGGAAAAGGGCCGCCAAAGCGTCGTCATTCCATTTGGTCAGGACTGCCCCCCTACGGAATCTCTGACAGTATAACTCAGCGTCATCAAGCCCTGATTTAATGCCAACAATAGAGTTGAGCGATACTTTCCGATATCCTAAAGTATCGGAATCGGAATGGTATCGCCGATATCACTAAAATATCGGCGATACCCGATACCGATACCGGAAGTCCCATGTAAGTCTATGGGAACAAAATATCGAAATTAAAAAAAACCCATTCTTGCCTTGTTGGTTAATTGTACATGAAGGAAAACAAGAAAGAGTAATGTAGAATGTATTGGGGAAGGTTGAGGAGACATTAAAGGCATAGATGTTTAACCCAATCAAATGGAATAGCATAAATATTTTTTTTTTTAAAGATGTTCGGATTGACGAAGAAATTGACAATGTTAACGTTTTTTATATTTTGGCAAATATGTATATTACACAACTTCCATGCTCTTCATCTTCACCTTTTTAACTTTTCACACACTTTCTCCTTCATAATCTTCTGCAGCATCATCTTTTTCATCAAATTATTCTTCATCTTCACCTTCTTTATCTTCTTCTTAAACTTCTTGCTATTCATCTTTGTTAACATTACTCATATTCTTCTTATTAAACTATTATTCTTATTCATATTCTGCTTCATCTTCTTCATCATATTCTTATTTGTGACAGAGAATCCTGTACTTGTAATCTGTCAAAGTATGAATTTTTCATCCTTCCGTTCTTGCTGTCACAAAAGATTTAAATTACAACAGTATTTGTCCGTGTTCAGTTTAGCCTGCAGCAGCAGGCATTTTCCAGGGGCACCACGAGGAGGAACGGACTCACCCCCATACACTGCTTAGTCTTCTTCTGCTTAGAATTTAGAGCATATATTTTGCTCTTCATTTTGGTCTTATACTTCATGTTCTTCTGCTTTTAGATCTTCTGCTTATTGTTCTTGTGTCTCTTGTTCCGTATCTTGTATTTGTAGCACAATCTTGTACCAGCTGATGTTACTGGGACACGGTTACTAAGCAGGAGGTACCTGTGCTCCAAAGCACTACCAAGGACCAGCAGACGTTGCTGGAACTCGGATACCGAGATGGAGGCACCTAGGCCAAAGGCACTGCGGAGAACCAGTTGACGGTACTGGAACCCGGAGGGGCAGCAGAAGGAAAAGAGCCAATGGCACAACCGAGGACCAGCTGACGTTACTGGGACACGGTTACTAAGCAGGAGGTACCTGTGCTCCAAAGCACTACCAAGGACCAGCAGACGTTGCTGGAACTCGGATACCGAGATGGAGGCACCTAGGCCAAAGGCACTGCGGAGAACCAGTTGACGGTACTGGAACCCGGACGGGTAGCAGAAGGTACAAGAGCCAATGCAAGTAACGAGGACCAGCTGACTGTGCTGGAACCCGGAGGGGCAGCAGAAGGAAAAGAGCCAATGGCACAACCGAGGACCAGCTGACGTTACTGAACCCCAGTAACACAGGAGCAAGTGTTGACTGTGCTAACAGCACTTCCGAGCAACAACTGGCGGTGTTGGAGCCCAGGGTCAAGGAGGATGTTTAAATACTAGATCAAGTAATTTCCTTGTTACCTGTCAATTTTAAATGTCTATACTTCAAACAAGAGAAAGATAACCTTTACTACCATAAGATGATGATTTCATTTAAACTAATATCTAGATAAATAAAGAATTGACAAACATAAACACATACATTAACATGTTGAACAGCAATGCAAACCACAAAATAAATTAGTTAAGGAATCTGCTATACGGTTGTACATAAAAGCATACAAGTACATATCTGAATCCATTAATGATGGATAAGTAACAGTATGTACACCATTTTTATTGTATAGACAATGAATGTCTGACTTCAAAACATCATCAGCATTACAAGTTATCTGTGATATTACTAAAATGTTCCATTTGCTGAATAATGTCACTAAATATTTTATACAAAATTATACAATTTCCATCATGTAATACTCATAATATGTGGCAATAATCATTTTTATTAACAAACATAACCTTTCAAAAGTGCATAGTGCATAGTGAAAATTGCTATTTATGGCTGACTGTGACTGTCGACTTGGAAGCATGACAACAGATAGATAAGGTATATATAGATGAGACTGCATAGCCACAGATGGTGAATTGCGATGTAATACTGTACCTCAATAAAGTGTGCGTCACTACTACATAATTTTTTTTATATAGCTTTATAAACAGGGTACATGGATGTATGCTTGTGCCTTTGTTTTGACGCACAGACTGCCTTCCTGCTGAGACGCATTGGGTAGTGAACAGTTGTGTGCAGTGTTCACTGCAGTCTCTGCGGAATAACCACACTTAGACCTTATAACTTTTCAGACTTTCTTTATCAATCTACCAAGATGAAGAAGGCAGGGAGTAAGGCACGTGGTCGTGGAGTTTCTTCAGGGAGAGGACGTGGGGATTCTGTGGCTGCTGCGGCCCCAGTGACACAGCATCCACCAGTTTTCCCCGTGAGCGTTCCTTTATGCGCACTTTTGTAGGAGCTCGGAGTACCCCCCTGCTGCGGGAAGAACAAATTGAAGCCGTTGTTGTTTGGATGTCAGCCAATGCATCGACTTCAATTGCTTCCACCTCCTCTCAGGACCACAGCACTGTTGGGCAACCATCTGTCTCTTCACCGCCTGGCAAATTGCCCAGGCAGTCAGAGAGTTCTGTACAGGAGCCAGCTGAGTGTCTGCTTCTGTTCTCAGAATCTATTGGCTTGCAAACAGGGGCCCAGCCAAGCAGCATTCTGTAATGTGAAGAGGGAGTATGCAGTGATGCGCAACAGCTGTGTCTCTCTGAATCTGAAGAGGCGGGTGAGACAGTGCCGATGGTCAGCACACCGCAGAACGCATCTGATGATGATGAGACCCAGATGCCAGTTTCTGTTGAGCATGGTGCTGGCCAGACCACCCAACAGCAGGTGTTGGAAGAGGGTAGTGGAGATGATGAGGTCCAAGACCCAACATGGCATGAGGAACAGGAAGGTGGTGGGAGCAGCTCAGAGGAATAATAATAATATTTATTTATATAGCGCCATCATATTCCGCAGCGCTTTACAGTTTAGCCGTTTCAGAACACAAGTCATAAGTAACAACGTTAACAATACAATAATTTAAGCTAAATAAGTCGCCCCTGCTCGTGACAGCTTACAATGTACAATGAGATGGGGGAGATACAAAGTATAGGTGTTTATATACAATGGTGCATTTACAATGATGTTCCAGCCATCTTAAGGGACTGAGGGATGGAGATAGTGAATGGGCTAGAGACACACACACACTTACACAGAATACATAGAATGACTTTGATTAGTGAATGTGATAGGCCGCTCTGAACAAATGTGTTTTGAGGGAGCGCCTGAAACCATGCAAATTGTGGATAGTCCTAATTTCTTGGGGTACAGCATTCCAGAGGATTGGCGTAGAGCAGGAGAAGTCTTGGAGTCGGGAGTGGGAGGTACATATTAGTGCAGAGGTTAGTCGAAAGTCGTTTGCAGAGCGCAGCAGTCGGTTAGGCCGATAGATAGAAATGAGGGAGGAGATGTAGGAGGGGTGCTGCACTGTGGAGAGCTTTGTGGGTGAGAACCAGTACTTTGGTTGAAAGCTGGGAGAGGCCTAGAGAAATGGTTAGTGATAGAAGGAAGATAGAGGAAGACATTGCCCCAACGGTACAAACAGGAGGGAGAGTTAGGCTGCAGACTCGGTTGCCTGTAGCCTCCAGTTTGGCACCTGTTCGGAGAAGTTGTCTTCCAAAAGTCAAAACGTGCACTCCCAGGACTTGCACTGCGTGGTCCTTTTTTCACACACTTGCACATGATATTTGCTATGTGAAATGCAAGCTGTGTAATTAAAAATTAAAAATAGCTAAAAGTGTCAGTCACCTCAATACCACAAATATGTGGAAACATGTGCGGACAAAGCACGTAGTTGAGTTACAAAGACACACTAGAGATGTAGGCCAACCTACAGCAGCACCTACATCTTCAGGTTATGTTGAAGCCTCTTCATCGAGTTCACACACAGCTGGTTATGCTTCCTCACAGGATCGCCATGGAAGAACCTCGGCCACTGTTGTCCAGAGACAAACTGTTATTCCACACACAGCAGCAAGTTCCCTGTCATCCTCACACTCCCAGGCCACAAAACAGCCATCGGTAGCACAGGCATGGGATAAAAGACGGCCATACTCCGCAAACCATGCACGAGCACAGGCTCTGAATGCTGGCATTGCAAAACTCCTGTCCCTTGAAATGCTGTGATTCAGGCTGGTGGAGACAGACAGTTTCCGTAACTGAATATCATTGTCAATCCCACAATACAATGTGCCAAGCCGATTTCATTTCAGCAGGCAAGCCGTCCCTGGTCTGCAAAAGCATGTTGAGGGAAAAATTAAACATGCGCTACTAAAAGCCCTCAGTAGCAAGGTCCACCTGACCACCGATGCGTGGACCAGTACCCATTGTTATGATCTGCTACAACCAGTAAGGAAAGAAGGGAATTCTGTCCCTACAATACAACTAAGCTGAATCCCTACGATGTAACGGGGAACCTGATCCTGCGACCAGACCCGCTAAAGTCCTCATCTAGTGTGAACGAAGACCTATAGTTGCGAGGGAGTAATCCCTACAAGATCTAGGGACTGTGAGAAAAGGTGGACACCTCCTAACATAAATTGTAACATGGATAATTAAACAGAAAAATAAATACTTTGTGATCCTAACATCAAGCAAAACTGACAGATTAAGGCACCTAAGCACCCGGCTAGCTTAACAGTAGATAATACAATGAAGTCAAGCAAAGCCAGAAGGGCGGAGCCAGACTAAATAGGGAAAAAAGGTCATGTGACCAGCAAACTGAAACAAAACCTAACAAGAGGGTTCTAACACCCATGGCCAGGGACAATACCTTTCCCTCACTGCCCATTGGGTCAATGTTGTGCAGCCGGGTACTGATCTTGCGAGTGGCGCTGTACGTGTTCTGCCAACTCCAAGGATTGCAGGAATCAAGTCTGTACACATTGATTCCTCCTCCTATTCCAGTTCCTCAGAATCATCGCTGCAGGAGCCGTCACGGTCTACCTCCACATGGACCCGTGAACGTTTACCTGTTGCGACCGATATGAGCACAGCCGTGTCCAAATGTCAACAGGCCATCCTGAAATTAATTTCCATGGGGAATCTTAGCCACACAGCGCAGGAGCTCTGTAATGCCATAAAGAGAGAGCGACGTGTGGTTTTTGGAAGAGAATCTACAGGCAGGCTTGGTAGTGTGTGACAATGGCCGAAATCTGGTGTCAGCTCTGGGCCTTGGCAACCTCACTCACATACCATGTCTGTCATATGTGCTCAACTTGGTCGTGCAGAGTTTTTTGAGGGACTATCCGGATCTTGATGCACTGCTGCACAAGGTCCGCCTAGAGTGCGCTCACTTGCGACGTTCCAGCATGGCCAGATCGCTGATTGCAGCTCTGCAACGCAGATTTCACCTTCATGAACATCGCATCATATGTGACGTACCCACCAGGTGGAATTCCTCGTTACATATGTTGGAGCGGTTGTGTGAGCAGCAGCCAACAGTAATGGAGTATCAGCTGCATCAGGCGCAGTCAACTCGCAATTTGCGCCGTTCACACTTCACCACTACTGAGTGGGCCTCTATAATAAGAATAATAATATTATTTATTTATATAGCGCCATAATATTCCGCAGTGCTTTACAGTTTAACAGTTTCAAAACACGAGTCATAAGTAACAACGTTAACAATACAATAATTAAAGCAAAATCAGCCGCCCCTGCTGGTGAAAGCTTACAATCTACAATGAGGTGTGGGAGATACAAAGTACAGGTGTTTATATACAATGGTGTTTTTACAATGATGGTCCAGCCATTTTAAGGAAGTGAGGGATGCATGGAGATAGTGAATGGGCTACACACACAGAATTACACATAGAATGACTTTGATTAGTGAATGTGATAGGCCACTGTGAACAAATGTGTTTTGAGGGAGCGCCTGAAACCATCCAAATTGCGGATAGTCCTAATTTCTTGGGGTAGAGCATTCCAGAGGATTGGCGCAGCGCGGGTGAAGTCTTGGAGTTGGGAGTGGGAGGTACGGATTAGTGCAGAGGTTAGTCGAAGGTCGTTTGCAGAGTGCAGCAGTCGGTTAGGCCGATAAATATAATAAGGGAGGAGATGTAGGGGGGTGCTGCGCTGTGGAGAGCTTTGTTGGTGAGAACCAGTAATTAGAATTGGATCCTATAATGAATGGGCAGCCACTGCCAGTGTAATGAGTGGCGAATAACTCTATGAAGGATATCTGCCACGTTTTGCGTGCGTTTGATGAGTCAACGCGGATGGCGAGTGCAGATGATGCACTAGTCAGCCTGACTGTCCCCCTTATCTGCCTGCTTCAAAAAACACTGCAAGCACTAAGGCATGAGGTTTTGGAAGAGGTGGAGGATGAGGAGTCACAAATTCCATCACCTTCTGGACAGTCAGCGCAACGTGGTTCCTCACAAAGGGCTGGAGGACTTTCAAAGTACCATGCTGTATCAACAATTGAACCTCCAGAGTCGCTGTCTATATTTTCATAACCATTACAAACTTTTAATGTATTTACAAAGCACATAATGTACATTTTTTGTCTACCCTTTTGTAATGGTATTGTGTTTCCATAAACTGATGTTACAGAATTATGATACAAAGTTTTTAAATTTTGAGTTTTAAATTTTGTAAATTTATATGTATTTGAAGGACTTTGTGAGGAGGATGAGGAGTCAATGGAGGAGGAAGACATCGCTCCAGAGGGAGGTAGACAATGCTCTAGTCAGTATGTAGACCAAGGGTGGGGTGATGCACAGCAGGCGGAGATGACGCCTCTTGCAGGGACAACGTTTCTTGGCCAGTTGGGAGTCTGCAGCACATGGTTGATTTCATGCTGCAGTGGCTGAGAAACGACCGCCGCATCGAACACATTCACACCACGTCTGATTATTGGGTGTACACCCTCCTAGACCCTCGCTACCGGGACAACTTACAAAGCCTCATCACACCGTTGAACCGGGAGCGTAAAATGCGGAAGTACCAAGACACACTGGTGCAATCCATAATGTTCTCCATTCCAGCCGAGAGCACTGCTGCTGCTACTGATTTACAAAGCAGCTCTGTGCGTCGAGGCAGTGGAGACAGCTCTGCAACAAGAGGGAGCACAAGCAGCGCCTCTGCACAGGGCAAGAACAGTATGTTCCAAATGTGTCGAAGTTTTGTGGCAGCGCCACCAATGTCTACACCATCCGAGACGGCTCCAGTCAGCAGGAGGCAACATTTCCGTAAGATGGTTACAGACTACATGTCTTGCCCTCTCAGTGTACTCTCAGATGGCTCTTCCCCATTCAAGTTTTGTGTCTCTAAGCTGGATACATGGCCAGAGCTTAGCCAGTATGCATTGGAGGTGCTGGCTTGATCTGCTGCCAGTGTATTATCGGAGCGCGTCTTTACTGCTGCAGGTGGTGTACTAACAGACCGTTGCATGCGACTATCCTACGATAATGTAGAACGGCTTACTTTTCTGAAAATGAACTAGGCATGGATCTCGCCTGAATTTGCCTGTCCGGTTTCAGATTAACTAACTGGTTGGCAACGTTTTCCATGTCTCCTGTTATGTTCATCTTTCTACCACCTGAGCTATACTCCCTGGGCTACAACACTGCCAGTTGCTGCTCAGAAGTGTCGTGTCCACAGACCAATACACAAGCTATAGTGATAGTGGGGTTCAGTAACGCCTGCTGTTCCCTGCTGTGTGTCCGGCAAAAATTACTGCTACCTAGCTACACATGTTTAAAAAAACATGACATGTTAAAGTGGCTAGTGCTACACATAGATATCAGGCTACACCCTTATTTCTAAGCTGTAAACAAGTGAAACGTCAAATTTAAAACCATTCAATGATTAGTGTTGGTAACAAATCTGTAACTAAATAATTGTGACATATTATGGCAGATATCCACATGTCTAACACAAATGCTAACACAAAAGCATACTTATGCTATAGGGTACTGATGGTGAACCTTCTCACTCCATAACTTTGACCAATCCAACTCACATCATGCCTCAAATGCTGCAATGTTGGAAGTGCATAATGTGGGTTGAACTTTGACAACAGCTGCAGTGCGAAGGTTATCCTTCTGTGTTCTTGGCTTTTAAATAAAAGCATACAAGTAAATATAATAATACATTGTTGATTAAGGGACATGATGTACACCTGTAATATTGTGCAAACAATGGATGTAGGACTATTCCTCTTCAACATTACTTATATTTGTGTCATTTGAAAAAATACATATTTTAGTTAAAAATTAAAAACCCATGTTCAGTAGCTGTGAAAGGCCCTTTTGTGTACTTCTATATTGTTTGCAACCAATGTATTGTATACGGATGGAAGCGCGTCACACTAATAGATTAGATTTATTTTAAATGGAATGTAGCAGAACCAATTGGAGATAAATGAAAAGGATGAGCCACTGAGACACGCTCAGCAGAGTACAAGCAGCAGTGCTTGAACAAGTAACTGGAGCGTGATCTGCACTCAAAAAAGTAAAAAACACAGACTGAAGTGAACACTGAAACACAACTGTCCACAATCTGTGAAAAGCTCCTTTTGTACTTCTATAGTGTTTGCAACCAATGTATTGTATACGGATGGAAGCGCGTCACACTAATAGATTAGATTTATTTTAAATGGAATGTAGCAGAACCAATTGGAGATAAATGAAAAGGATGAGCCACTGAGACACGCTCAGCAGAGTACAAGCAGCAGTGCTTGAACAAGTAACTGGAGCGTGATCTGCACTCAAAAAAGTAAAAAAACACAGACTGAAGTGAACACTGAAACACAACTGTCCACAATCTGTGAAAAGCTCCTTTCTGTACTTCTATAGTGTTTGCAACCAATGTATTGTATACGGATGGAAGCGCGTCACACTAATAGATTAGATTTTTTTTAAATGGAATGTAGCAGAACCAATTGGAGATAAATGAAAAGGATGAGCCACTGAGACACGCTCAGCAGAGTACAAGCAGCAGTGCTTGAACAAGTAACTGGAGCGTGATCTGCACTCAAAAAAGTAAAAAAACACAGACTGAAGTGAACACTGAAACACAATGTCCACAATCTGTGAAAAGCTCCTTTCTGTACTTCTATAGTGTTTGCAACCAATGTATTGTATACGGATGGAAGCGCGTCACACTAATAGATTAGATTTATTTTAAATGGAATGTAGCAGAACCAATTGGAGATAAATGAAAAGGATGAGCCACTGAGACACGCTCAGCAGAGTACAAGCAGCAGTGCTTGAACAAGTAACTGGAGCGTGATCTGCACTCAAAAAGTAAAAAAACACAGACTGAAGTGAACACTGAAACACAACTGTCCACAATCTGTGAAAGGACTCCTTTGTGTACTTCTATAGTGTTTGCAACCAATGTATTGTATCGGATGGAAGCGCGTCACACTAATAGATTAGATTTATTTTAAATGGAATGTAGCAGAACCAATTGGAGATAAATGAAAAGGATGAGCCACTGAGACACGCTCAGCAGAGTACAAGCAGCAGTGCTTGAACAAGTAACTGGAGCGTGATCTGCACTCAAAAAAGTAAAAAAACACAGACTGAAGTGAACACTGAAACACAACTGTCCACAATCTGTGAAAAGCTCCTTTCTGTACTTCTATAGTGTTTGCAACCAATGTATTGTATACGGATGGAAGCGCGTCACACTAATAGATTAGATTTATTTTAAATGGAATGTAGCAGAACCAATTGGAGATAAATGAAAAGGATGAGCCACTGAGACACGCTCAGCAGAGTACAAGCAGCAGTGCTTGAACAAGTAACTGGAGCGTGATCTGCACTCAAAAAAGTAAAAAAACACAGACTGAAGTGAACACTGAAACACAACTGTCCACAATCTGTGAAAGCTCCTTTCTGTACTTCTATAGTGTTTGCAACCAATGTATTGTATACGGATGGAAGCGCGTCACACTAATAGATTAGATTTATTTTAAATGGAATGTAGCAGAACCAATTGGAGATAAATGAAAAGGATGAGCCACTGAGACACGCTCAGCAGAGTACAAGCAGCAGTGCTTGAACAAGTAACTGGAGCGTGATCTGCACTCAAAAAAAGTAAAAAACACAGACTGAAGTGAACACTGAAACACAACTGTCCACAATCTGTGAAAAGCTCCTTTCTGTACTTCTATAGTGTTTGCAACCAATGTATTGTATACGGATGGAAGCGCGTCACACTAATAGATTAGATTTATTTTAAATGGAATGTAGCAGAACCAATTGGAGATAAATGAAAAGGATGAGCCACTGAGACACGCTCAGCAGAGTACAAGCAGCAGTGCTTGAACAAGTAACTGGAGCGTGATCTGCACTCAAAAAAGTAAAAAACACAGACTGAAGTGAACACTGAAACACAACTGTCCACAATCTGTGAAAAGCTCCTTTCTGTACTTCTATAGTGTTTGCAACCAATGTATTGTATACGGATGGAAGCGCGTCACACTAATAGATTAGATTTATTTTAAATGGAATGTAGCAGAACCAATTGGAGATAAATGAAAAGGATGAGCCACTGAGACACGCTCAGCAGAGTACAAGCAGCAGTGCTTGAACAAGTAACTGGAGCGTGATCTGCACTCAAAAAAGTAAAAAAACACAGACTGAAGTGAACACTGAAACACAACTGTCCACAATCTGTGAAAAGCTCCTTTCTGTACTTCTATAGTGTTTGCAACCAATGTATTGTATACGGATGGAAGCGCGTCACACTAATAGATTAGATTTATTTTAAATGGAATGTAGCAGAACCAATTGGAGATAAATGAAAAGGATGAGCCACTGAGACACGCTCAGCAGAGTACAAGCAGCAGTGCTTGAACAAGTAACTGGAGCGTGATCTGCACTCAAAAAAGTAAAAAACACAGACTGAAGTGAACACTGAAACACAACTGTCCACAATCTGTGAAAAGCTCCTTTCTGTACTTCTATAGTGTTTGCAACCAATGTATTGTATACGGATGGAAGCGCGTCACACTAATAGATTAGATTTATTTTAAATGGAATGTAGCAGAACCAATTGGAGATAAATGAAAAGGATGAGCCACTGAGACACGCTCAGCAGAGTACAAGCAGCAGTGCTTGAACAAGTAACTGGAGCGTGATCTGCACTCAAAAAAGTAAAAAACACAGACTGAAGTGAACACTGAAACACAAACTGTCCACAATCTGTGAAAAGCTCCTTTCTGTACTTCTATAGTGTTTGCAACCAATGTATTGTATACGGATGGAAGCGCGTCACACTAATAGATTAGATTTTTTTTTTTTTTTTTTTTTTTTTTTTTTTTTTTTTTTTTTTTTTTTTTTTTTTTTTTTTTTTTTTTTTTTTTTTTTTTTTTTTTTTTTTTTTTTTTTTTTTTTTTTTTTTTTTTTTTTTTTTTTTTTTTTTTTTTTTTTTTTTTTTTTTTTTTTTTTTTTTTTTTTTTTTTTTTTTTTTTTTTTTTTTTTTTTTTTTTTTTTTTTTTTTTTTTTTTTTTTTTTTTTTTTTTTTTTTTTTTTTTTTTTTTTTTTTTTTTTTTTTTTTTTTTTTTTTTTTTTTTTTTTTTTTTTTTTTTTTTTTTTTTTTTTTTTTTTTTTTTTTATAATATAAGGAGCTGCACCAATTCCCTAATAAAATAAAAAAAAAAAAAAAAAAAGTGCACGTGCGAGCCACAAAACAGCGGTGGATGCAGAGCAAAACTGCAGGTCACCAGCACTGTCAACAACCCCCTTGCACGAGCTGTTAAAACAACACTGGCAAAATGAAGCTTTACACAGGGGAAATAGCCTCCTCAAGCACAGTAGTAACACAAAATCGCAATATCTAACTGTCCCTCAGATCAGCACAGCAGGTTCTGTCCATAATGGTTCACAGCACAGTGACGCAAAATGGTGCGGCGCCTTTTATAGTGCTTTGCATATTTCGCAGCCAATCAAGCCATGCCATTATTAAGATGAGCTCATTACAGGATGTGCCCACCTTCGTAGGATTCCTCATTGGCTGACAAAATCACATTGCCTCCAAAGAATTATGGGAACTTCCGATTCGGTATATGATATTGAAAAAAGTATCGGAATTAAGTATCGGAAATTCCGGTACCGAATATCGGCCGATACCGATCTTGCGGTATCGGAATGCTCAACACTAGCCAACAAGGCTTTTTCAGCTTGTCGTGACATTGGTCATGTCAATAACCCAAAGCCTGAAAAAATGCATCAAATCACTCAAAAACGGTCCCAGGTATAGGGAAAAAGCCCAATCCTGGGATCGCCGCAAGGGAAGAGATGATAATTTGAACCTGCTGCGCGCGTTTCCTGAGGACTTGATTTTAAGGCAAGAACAATTTACAATTATTTTTGAAATTTGAAACTTGCTCATCCCCTAAAAAACAAATCTGGCATGGGGTCCTAGGTTCCACAACAGGCAACCTGCAAGATATGCAGACAATACTCTGAATCAGTGGCAAGCGGATCCACACGGCCGAAACGTGCAAAACTCCTTGGGAGAAAAGATCCTCCCCAGCACCAGAGATACAGGGGGGAAAAAAAAAAAAAAAAATGCAACAAACAGAAAAATATCTTGACAACTTTTCTTCCTTCAAAATATTTTTTCCTTCTGTGAGTACCAACAATTTTTATGGCCGGTGATACTTTTTATGTTACGGTAGTGAGGAGTGCAGGTAAAAAGGAAATACACCAGAGCAGTTGGAATCTATGGATTGCAGTACCTGTAAACCACCGCAAACTAGAGGCAGCCGTGGAGCGTTCCTACGTTGGTCCTGGCTCGTCCGCCTGAGAAACTAAAACCCTAAAGATAGAAATAGGAAAGCTTTTGCCCCGGAGCAGAACCCCAAAGAAATAGAAAGCCCCAAAACATGTAATGGCGGTTAGGACAAGAGGAAATAGACACAGAAGAAAATAGTTATGAGCAAACGCTGGGGCCCAAATATCTAATAGAAAGGATAGGAAGGGTTCTTACTGCAATCTCAGAAAACCCTGAAAAAACACCAACTCTACAATTTAAATCACCGAGTTCAACGACCTCTACCACCAAATTAGTTCTTTGGTGTAACAAAAAAAAAAACAGCAGCCACCCGAAAAAAAAACTGGAAAAAGCAAAAGTACAAAAAAGTGGCTGGACTAAATGGAGGGCAAAACCCCCGGGGGGACCTGAAGGCCCCCAGAAGTGCAGGACAAAATGCAAAAATTTAGCAAAAACAAAAATTAAGAAATTTTTTTTCTGATGAGGAGAGCAGCACGCACAGGGCTAAAGGGAAATGGAAAGAAGGATTAGACCAGAACAATTGATCCGGCAACCTGATGGGAAAATGACTCCCTTATATAAGCCAATCAGAACACTGATTCCCAGTCCTCCAATCCTCACTGTCGTTGAACCACCGAGGGGCCTCTGCTCAGAAACTATCTCAAACCCATTCAAAAGTTCCATCGACCCTGGGTATCACAAATTATTGGGAGGGGGTCAAGCAACATAGGGCCCCCTTGTGAGGGCCCTAATGGATGCGTGGTTACTGATTGGGTGATACGGTCAGTTCACCGGTTCATCGGCGGTTTTGATCTGCCCCTGTGTGGGAGTACTGTGCCAAAAAGCTCCTTTTATCTTGCACCCTGCCTGTGGGAGTACTGGCCTTTAAGCTCTGTGTGTACTTGCAACCCTGCCTCTGAGGGTCCTGTGCCTTTAAGCTTCTGTGTGCAGTGCAACCCGCCTGTGGGATAATGGTACCAAAAAACCTCTGTGTTACGCTGCAACCCTCCCGTGGTATGTGTAAAAGCTTCTGTGTGTATTCTGCAACCCGGTATGGGAAAAACTGTGCTGAAAACAAAAAAGGTTGCCATCAGTGCTTACTGTTGCGCTCCTTCCAGGTGTGAAGTCGTTTTGGAGGCGGTCTACCAGGAGGGGGGTGTTCTGCCAAAGCCAGGAAGGAAGCATCCATTGGTCTTGCAGTTGATGCCGGCGTCTGTGCGCGGAGGGGGGAAAAAACAGGTCAGAGTCCTCAGTGACCCGGGAGGATTATTTAACGGGTTGGGGCGATTACTTGGGGCTTAATTAGGGGGTTTAGGGGATGTTGCACACTTGTGGGGGTCTGTGTGTGCTCCTGGGGGGTTCTGCACACTTGTGGGGGTTGTGATGCTCCTGGGGGGGTTATGCAACTTGTGGGGGTCGTATGTTTCCTGGGGGGTAATGCAAATTGTGGGGGTCGTGTGTGCTCCTAGGGGGTTCTGCCGTTGTGGGGTCTGTGTTTTGTCCTAGGGGGTTCTGCACACTTCTGGGGGTCTGTGTGGCTCCTGGGGGGTTCTGCCACTTGTGGGGGGTCTGTGTGTGCTTCTAGGGGGGTTCTGCACACTTGTGGGGGTCTGTGTGTGTCCTGGGGGTTTGCACCTTGTGGGTCTGGATGCTCCGGGGGGTTTGCACCTTGTGGGTCTGTGTGTGCCCTAGAGGTTTGTATATGTTTGAGGAAAAGGTGGTTAAATGGGTGTGGTTTAAAAAATGGGTTGTTGGTTTAAAAATGGGTGTGGGTTTTCCTAACACAAACACAGAACCTGTTGTTAAAAATTTGAATCCCACCCTGCCTCTGGCTGTCAGGATGGTGGGCCTATATCAGAGAACACGGGTTTACAAGGGCGGTAATCTTGCCCTGGGCCTATTGTGCCCGACCCAAATTTAACAATTTCATTTCGAGGGTCTGCAATGGGGAATGGATCCTACTCTGACACGCCGGACTTCTCCACCAGACAGCTCCACCTGTTTTCCTAATAGGGGGGTCTTGTTTGTGAATGTGTTAAAAAATGAATTCTGAGCAGAGCTCCCTCGGTGGTTAAAAACAGTTACTGAACTATTCAAAAAAGATTGGAAGATTGGTAATCAGGTGTTACAGACTGGTCTTATATAAGGGAGGTTCCTCCCTCAGGGCTGCCGGGATCAATTGTTCTTGTCTCAATTTGGTTCTGGTTCTTTGGAAGTTGCTGTGTCTTGCCTGTCTTCTGCTAACAGTAAGAATTTTTCTGTTTTTTTTGTGCTTGCTTTTTGCTTTTTTTGCCCCTGCCTTCTGTGGAGGTCAGCCAGGTCCCTCCGGGGGTTGTGCTCCTCCCCCATTTATTGGCCGTTTTTGTTCATTTGCCTTTTCCAGTTTTTTCAGTGCTGTGGTTAGTTTTGTTAACCAGAGAATACTTTAGGTGGTAGGTCGTGTGATCTAGGTGTTTTTGCAATTAGTGAGTTGGTATTGTTTTAGGTTTTTTGGATTGCGTAAGTGTCCTCCTTCTTTTCTTTTTAGGGAAAATTTGGGCCCCAACGTTTGTCATCTTTTTTCTGTCTGTGTCTGTATTTTCCTCTTGTTAACCGCCATTACTTGTTTGGGGGTTCCCCTATGTTCTTTGGGGTCTGTCGGGGCAGATAGTTTTCCTCTTTTATCTTTAGGGTAGTTATTCTCAGGCTGTGACGAGGGTTGGACCACGTAGGTACGTCCCGGCTGCCTTTAGGTAGTGGTAGAGGGACTGCAATCCAGTAGATTAACCTCTCTGGTGTATTGCCTTTTTTGCCGCTCTCCTCAGTACCAAATATAACAGTTCACCGCCCCAAAATAAAATTATTGGTACTCACAGAAGCGAAAAAGATAGGTAAAAAAAAAAAAAAAAAAAAGTTGTCAGGTTGTCGAGATATTTTTTTTCTTTCCCTTTTTTCTCTGGGTGCTGAGGATTTTTTTTTTTCTCAATGGGTTTGCACGTTGTTGGCCGTTGTGGATCAGCTTGCCATGAAGTTCGGAGTATTGCTACCTATTCTTGCGGGTTGCCCCGGGTTTTGGAACCTGGATCCCCATGCCAGATTTGTTTTTAGGGGATCGAGTAAATTTTGAATTTCAAAAAATAATGTAAGTTGTTTTTTCCTTAAAACAAGTCCTCAGGGAACGCCGCACAGCAGGTTCAAATTGTCATTCTCTCCTGGCGGCGATCTCAGGATTGGGCTTTTTCCCTGAACCTGGGGATCCTGTTTTGAGTAATGTTGATGCATTTTTTCTGGCTCGGGGTTATTGTCGATGAACCTAATGTCCTGATCAAGCTGAAAAAGCCTTGTTGGATTAAATCAGGGGTTAGGCGCTCCCTTGGTCTCAATGATTTTAAGTATTTAGGATTAAATTGACGACGTTTGCGTGAAGTAGGGTATGCGTGAAATAGTGTTGCCTTGTGAACAGCTTCTGAACCCAGCAGTGTGATAGAAGTGTTTGGGCACAGCGTCATGATTTTTGAAAACGCAAAGGGTTATGTTTCTACTGTGGTGATGCCTCTATTGTATTTCAGTTGCCCTAACGGGAAAGACGTTTTGCACGCTAGTTGTCTTGGTTGTGTTCAGACTAAATTTTGTTGATGTTACCTGATTTGCTCCCTGTCCACTTTTTGCTCAGGCTTTGTTGATTCGGGAGCGCTATTAACTGTGGATTTTTGATTTTGTAAACGTTGTGGGTTTCCCTTGAACACCTACGTAAGTCAATTCCCCTACGGGCATTGATTCCACCCCTTTGGCGGAGAATAAACCCCAGTTCTCTACTCAGGTGTAAGAGGGGTTGAACTGTCATCAGGGAGTTGAATTTTTGGTGCTGTATAATCTGTATACATTGTTGTATGGGTTTCCCTTGGTTACGTCTCTAATCCTGTTTTGGATTGGAAATTGTGTCTGTAACAGTTGAGGCTGCCAATGTGTTAATGCCAAACAATCCTGTTTTTTTGCCTCTCCCCAGGCTCAGGATGTTCCTGACTTTTTGACTGATTTTTCTGATGTGTTTAGGAAAGTAAATCTGACCTGCCCCCCCTAGGAGCTATGACTGCGCTATTGATTAGTGCCTGGTAGTAAATTCCTAAAGGTCCCTTTTTTAACTTGTCGTACCTGAACATGGACGCTATGCGGGTCTTCCCTTTATATCAAGGAGTCATTGGGAAGGGTCATATAGCCTCCTCTTACCTTGGGTGCCGGGTTTTTTCTTTGTGGCAAAAAGGATGGTTCATTAAGGCCGTTATTGATTATGTCTCTTGAACATTTCATGGAAATTAATATCCGTTACCCTTGATTTTGACCTTGTTTTCCAGGGTGAAAAGGCTACTTGGTTTACAATTTAACCTCAGGGGGGCGTATACCTTATTGATTAAGCCGGGGGATCAATGGAAGCGTCGTTTAATACCCAGAGGGGCATTTTGAAGTACAGTGTGCCCTTTGGGTCATTTGCCCCTTTGTCTTCCAGTCCTTCATGAATGACATTTTCAGGGATTTGTGGATAAATTTTGATTGTTTATTTGGATGTTTTGATTTTTTCCAATGACTGGGATTATGTGAAACATGTTCGGACTGTGTTCCAGATTTTGAGAGAGAATGCTCTTATGTGAAGGGATCAAAGTGTCTTTTTGGCATACATGGATTCATTTCTGGGATTCATTTTGTCTCCATTGTTATTGAAAGGACCCGGTCAAGGTTCGGCCATCTGTGAATTGGGTCCAACCTACTTATTAAAGGCTCTTCAGAGATTCTTGGTTTTGCAATTTTTTATTTTTAAATTTATTGGTAATTTTCTGTTATGTTAAACCATTGATGATTTGGACCAAAAGGGTTTGATGTGGTGAATTGGCCTTCTGGGGGTCTCTGCTTTTTCAGGAACTTAAGCAGAGATTCCCTTCTGCTCCTGTTCTCGGCAGCTGATGTTTCTCTCCATTTCAGGTGGAGTTGAGCCTCTGAAATTGGGGGGCAGGTGCCGTTTTGTCCCAAAGGATTGAGACCTCTAAAAGTAATCCTTGTGCCTTTTTCTCTCGGAAAATTTTCTCCAACTGAATGTATTATGACGTGGGTAATCGGGAGTTATTGGTCATAAAGGGTGGGTTTTGAAGGGGAGAATTGGCTGGGGGAGCCAACTAGGTGGTGGTCCTCAGGACCATAAGAATCTGGTTTATCTGGAATCAGCAAAAACTTAATCCAGACAGGCCGGGGGCCTTGTTTTTCAACGTTTTAATTTTGTGGTTTCCTTTCTTCTGGCACTAAGAATTTAAGGCGGATGCCTCTCGAGGAGTTTCCTTGGGACTTCCTGAGTTATCTGTCCGTGTTATTTTGAAAGAGGGTTAGTTCTTTCCGCCATTTGCCCAATTTGGATGGCTCTGGAAGGGTGTCAGGAGGATAAACCGAGCGTGCCCTGTTGGGAAATTGTTTGTCCCAGACCGGTGGAAAAAGGTGTGATGTTGAGATTCTTATCCACATTGCCGGTCATCCTGGAATTTTTTGTTACCAGGACTTGGTGAGTCGGTCCTTTGGTGGCCTACTTTGTTCGTGACGTCAGGGAGTTTGTGCAGTCCTGTGGGATTGCTTCGCTCCAAGCCTGCTCTCGCTTAGTGTTTGTTGATGCCATTGCCTGTGCCCAAGAGACCATGGACCCAATCTTATGGATTTTATTTCCGACCCCTGTTTTCAGAAATGACCGTTATCTGGGTGATTTGTGATAGGTTTTCCAAGTGATACATCTTGTGCAATTTGCCTAAGTTGCCTTCCTCCCTCCGAATTGGTGCCTTTGTTCCTTTAGACGTGGTTGGTTACCGGCTTTTCCTGAGAACATTGTGTTGACAGGGGATCCAGTTTGTTTCCAGATTTTGGAGGACTTTTTGTTCTAAAATTGGTGTTCAATTGTCTTTCTCTCTGCTTTTCATCCTCAGACAATGGAAAACGAGGAACAAACAGAAATTGGAGACTTTCTGAGATGTTTGTGTTGTGATCAGTGCTGGGTATCTTTTTTGCCTTTGGGCGGTTTGCTTAATAATGGGCTAGCTCTGCCACTTTGAGTCCTATTTTTCGCAATTTTGGGTTTCTCCTCGATTTTTTGGGACAACGGAGGCTTCTGTCTGTCCGGGTTGACTCTGTTGTGGAGGTATGAGCAGATTTGGGCCGGTAGTGGGGGTTGCCCTTTTCAGGAGAAGGCCCAGCGGTTTGTTCCGGGTTTTAAACGATATATTAAAGATGCACCCTATTAATTGCTATTTAATTTCATGTAATGAGAAAATCAAAATGTTCATAGTTTGGCAATGTCTTACCTGAATAATTCCTTGTATTGTGGGTCAATATGTGTACGTGCTGGTGTCTTGGTAAGGTGGCCGGGGTCTATGCTGACCCTGAACTGGGGTCCTGACTTTCCCTTATGGGGTACTGTTAAGGTCGAGGTCCGGCCACCAGGTAACCTGTCTCCTGTGATCCCTGATCCACTGTAATCTGTTCCTGGAAGGACCGATTACCACCACAGGAATGGGGTAAGCTTACCCTTTTGACAAACGGAAGAAAGGGGAAAGAAACACAGCCTTGCATACAACACTTCCACTCAGAGGAACACAAAAGGTTAAAAGGGGAAACAATAAGGGGAGAGGAAAAACCCAAAGGCACTCTTTGCTTAAGTCTTCTTTAGAAACGACCGCTCTGGGGTTGAATGAATGCTTTACGGCAACTTCCCAAGACCGAGGTATTGAGGAAGCTAATTAAAAAATAATCGCAGTGGGCGAGGCTGGTCAGCCCAGCCCAGGAGAAAGAATTAAATCCCCAGTGCCGAAAAACCCCAGCACCAGAAACCTGCTGTGCGAAGTCGGGTGTGCAATCGCGACGGTCTCCCCGCGACAACCCGTGACTTTGCCAACCGGCACGGATGATGGTCCTCGATTTAAAGTGTGGGACTTGGTCTGGTTGTCCTAAAAAATATCCTTGAGAGTTCATTAATAAGTTTAAGCCCAAGGTCATTGGACCTTATAAGTCATGGAGATTCTTAATTGTTTCCTTTGTTTACTTTTTCCGGGACATTTAAGATCCTAAGTGTTCAAAGTCCTTATTGAAGAGTTTTGTCGAGCAGTGGTTCCTATGGCTGTGCCTCCTGACCCTGTTTTGGTTTGGGATCTGGGAGTATGTGGTTGAGAAAATATTGGTTTCGTTTTTCTTTGACGGAAACTCAGTATTTGGTTAAGTGGGGGTTTGGTCAGGAGGACAATTTTGGCTGTTTGCTTCGGACACCAGCTAGGAGCTGAACGTGCATATCCCGAGCATCCTGACCGACCTTGTTGCACAAATGAGGGTTCGGTGCCCTCCTCAAGGGGGGGTCTGTTGTGAATGTTTTG